>PVJI01015452.1:0-41112 GCA_004026765.1 Micronycteris hirsuta | reverse complement strand
CTCCTCATTTTTTTGAATTCTTGTTTCTTCCTTCTGGTCCACCCCATTGGTTTGAGATCCAACCTCCTTTTTTTTCCTGTTGGTTCCCTGTAAATCTTCTTCCATTATCCTTATCGTATTCTTCATCTGTTCAACTATTTGCGTCCACCTATCTTCCAGTTTTGTTAGCATTTTGATTACAAGCATTTTAAATTGCGCATCTGATAGGTTGACTATGTCGTCATCCGTTAGTTGTAATTTGTACTGATCTTTCATTTTGGCCATTTTCATTCTTTTTATCTCAGTGCACTTGTCAGCTGGCAGGTGCCTGCAACCTGGGTCACTTTTTGGATGACGTTGCCTCTGGGGGCGGGGCCTGGGAAGAAGCAATGATGACCTCCGATCACCGAGGGCTCCCGTCGCTCCTCCGCTCCCCAGTTTCCCACCACCTTTTCTGCCAGACTCGGTTCTGCTGGCTCTTTATTTTTATTTTTAAATTACAGTTTCAGGTGTGCAACCCCATGATTAGACATATATATAACTTACAGAGTGATGACCCCAGTAAATCTAGTACCCACCTGACACAATATATAGTTATTACAATATTATTGGCTATATTCCATGCTGTACTTTACATCTTCATGACTATTCTGCAACTACCAATTTGTACTTCTAAATCCCTTCACCTTTTTCACCCATCCCCTTGTTACTGGAGATGGAGGTCAGAGGTTTGAATACTGAGTGCCTGAAGCCAGACAAGGAATGACTTTGCAAACTGCGCAGGGCCATGACAAGGACACTGAGTGTCACAGTGCAGCACCAGGCTGCACTACTGCAAGGGTTCAAGCCGCATTTCCCGGGTAACTGAACCTGCCTTGCGGACTCCTAGCATCCCCTCCCAAAGTTGACAGAATGCCAGAGGAATCCCTCCACCCCCTGCCCCAACCCTAGCCTAGATGGTGGCAGGGGGAGGGTCTTACACTGAGCAGGTGCAAAGCTAACAAGATAATTGGATAGAGGAAAAGCCCTCATACCTCCTTCTGGTACCAGACTGGGGATGGGACCAGGGGAAGACAGGCACATGTGCCATAGAAATCAAAATGGTGCAGGAGGAGGTGCTTAACCAAAGAGGCCTCTTAGTCTAGCCTGGAAAGTGGACCCACTTGAAGCACACAAAATTTGGGAGGTTAATTGGTCATTTTGAGAGAGCACCTCGTCTGTCCCACATCCAAACTAATATAAACCGAGTGGAACAAAGAAACTCTCTTGCTTGTAGTTCGCTGCTCGGTACTTGCACTTGGACAGTGTGCAGGCCTGTCCTCTCCATGCGCCATGTGGCCTTAGCCATCAGGTCACCCTAGAAGTCATGTGGCGCAAGACCTCCAGGAGAGAGTCTCTCTCATTCTCTTGCCCACCTGGTGAGCGTACTGTCTGGTGCCTTTGCAAAACCTTGTGACCCCGGCTACCTCGTGGGCTATGGCCTTCGGGAGGGAGCCTGAAATGGGCAGAGGTCAGGAACAAGCTAAGCTTCCTGGAGGACTGCTTAGCAGCCACCTGCAGGCACCAAAAGACGGTACTTTAAAATGGAGCAGGAACTCTGGGCACTGGCTTTTGTTTTGGTCTTGCTGAGGGTGGTTGGTCTCTGTCTTGGTTTTATGAAGGAGATGAGCTATGAGATGGGGAATCTCTCATTCTCCCAGATTGCACAGCATCTGAATAAGACCTCTTTCCTTTCTCATCAACCTGTGCCTCCCAAATTTGGCTTTTGTGGCAGAGGCAGACGAAACCCCTGTTTCTGTTCCATAACACCTCTCTCCCACCCTCCCATCTGGAAACCATCAAAATGTTCCCTGGATCTATGAGTCTGTTTCTGTTCTGCTTGTTTGTTTTGTTTTAGATTCCACATGTAAGAAAAATCATCTGGCATTTGTCTTTCTCTGTCTGACTTAATTCACTCAGCACAATACCCTCTACTTCTATCTATGTTGTTGTAGGTGGCAAGACTTTATTTTTTTTATGTCTGCATAATATTCCTCTGTATATATGCACCACTCCTTTACCCACTCATCTACTGATGGACCCTTATATTGCTTCCATATCTTGGCTATTATAAATAATGCCATAATAAACATATAGACGTATATGGCTTTTTGATTTAGTGTTTGGGTTTCTTCAAATAAATACCCAGAAGTGGAATTGCTGGGTCCTTCTTTGTTTCTTTCTATAGCCTTTGTTTTATAGTCTATTTTCTGTAGTACAAGTATTGCTAACCCAGATTTTTTATTTTGTTTTCGCTTTTATGACATTTCTTTCTCCATCCTTCTACTTTTAGTCTGTGTGTGTCTTTTAATCTAAAGTGAGTCTGCTATAGACAGCATATCTAAGGGTCAGTAGCCATATGTCTTTTGATTGAGCAATTACATAAAATAATTGTTGATAGATATGCATTTTTTTAAATCCTTACTTGAAGATATGCTTATTGATTTTTAGAGAGAGAGGAAGGATGAGGGAGGCAGCGAGAGAGAAAGATGTCGATGTAAGAGAGAAACATCATCAGTTGCCTCCTGTATGCACCCTGACCAGGGATCAAACCAGCAACCTAGGCATGTTACCTGACTGGGAATAGAACCAGCAACATTTGGTGTATGGGACAACACTCCAACCAACTTATCCACTAGACAAGTGCTACAGATATGTATTTATTATTCTTACGTTTTTATCTTTATTTTTCTTCTTTTTAAAGAATTTTTTTTACCATTTCATGTAATAATCATCTGGCAATGATGAACTCTTTTAGCTCTTTCTTGTGTAGAAAGCTCTTTATATGTCCTTCAATCCTAAATAATCATTGTGCTGGATAGCATAATCTTGGTTGTAGGTCTTTGCTGTTCATTTCTTTGAATATTTTGGGCCAATCCCTTCTCGTCTGCAAAGTTTCTGCTCAGTAATCACCTGACAGTGTTATGGGAGCTCCCTTAAGACTGTGTTGGTGTGGGCCTCTTGGAGCTTATCTTGTGTGGGACTCTATACTTCCTGGACTTGTATGTCTATTTCCTTCATCAGGTTAGGGAAGTTTTCTTCAAATAGGTTTTCAATTTCTTGCTCTCTGTGTTCTCCTTCTCACACCCTCAGGATATGAATGTTGGTATGCTTGAAGTTGTCCCAGAGGTTCCTTACACTATCCTCATATTTTTGGATTCTTTTTTTCTTTTTGCTGTAATGTATTCTTAATTTCAGTTAGTATATTCTTCATGTCTGACTGGTTCTTTTTTATGTTTGCTATCTCTTTGTTGAAGTTCTAAGTTCATCCACTCTTCCCTTAAGTTCATTGAGCATCCTTATAACCAGTGTTGGTTTTTTTTAAAAGATTTTATTTATTTAGGTTTTTTTTTTTTTTTTTAGAGAGGGAAGGGGAGGGAGAAAGAGAGGGAGAGAAACATCAGTGTGTGGTTGCCTCTCATGTGTCCCCTACTGGGAGCCTGGCCCACAACCCAGGCATGTGCCCTGCCTGGGAATGGAACTAGAGACCCTTTGGTTCACAGGCTGGCACTCAATCCACTGAGCCACACCAGCCATGGCTATAACCAGTGTTTTGAGCTCTGCATCTCATAGATTGCTTGCCTCCATTTTGTTTAGCGTTTTTTTTTTTCTGGAGTTTTGTTCTGTTCTTTTATTGGGACGTGTTTCTTTGTCTCCTCATTTTGGCTGCTGTTTTGTGTGTATTTCTATGTATTAGGTAGAGTTGTTACATCTCCCAGTAATGGTAGAGTGACCCTGTGTAGTAGGTGTCCTGTAGGTTCCAGTGGCTCTATGTCCCTAGTTGTCTGATCTGGGCACTCCAGGTATGCCCCTGTGTGGGCTGTGTGCACCTTCCTGCTGTAGTTGAGCCTTGATTGCCATTGGCATTTCAATAGGAAAGATTGACCCTAAGGTCAGTTGGCTGTGAGAACTGACTGTGACCACTGTGGAAGATCTTCTCTGCAGGGGCCCACCCCATGGAGCAGGACACACTTCAGCAGGGCTCAGGTACTGGCCAAGTCCATTCCTTGAGGTGTCACTTGTGGAAGTGTTTGGTTGATACGTGGGCATGGTCTGAAGCCGTCTGCTGGGTGTGTTGACTCTGGGGCCTCCCAAGAGATGCAGGCCAAGATGAGCCACCACCAAGATGAGCCCTAACCAGGACCACCCTGCATGAGGTACAAAGTGATTTGCAGATGGCTGCTACTTTTGCTGAGCTTAGGAGGTGCCTGAGAGAGGCCACATTACAAACCAAGGCTGTGGCTGCTAGTGGTGGACCTGGGGCCACTTAGCAAAAGGTACAGGGTACTCAGAGCCCAGATGATGCTTGTTTGAGAGATTTTAGGAAAGTCAGCAGCATGAGCCAAGACAGGCTATTTGTATGGAAAAGCCACTTGAAAATGGCTTGTGTGGGTCCACAAGTTGGATGGGGCAGGGTCTCAGGGAATCTCCAGGGTAGAGCGAACAGTGTGAGCCAGGTTGATGGAGACTCAGATATGGCACCCATCTGCCAGCTCTGTGGGGGGCATGACTCAGAAAAGGAACAGTGGCTTCTGTCAGCGAGAAAGCTGCCCCTTCAGCCTTCATCCTGAAGCTAGACAATTCAGTTTCTCCCCTTATGTCCCTGGAGCCTTTCAAGCTGCTGCTCCAGTGCTGGAGCTCAGAGGGAGTGAGTCTGAGTAAGTCCTTGCAAAGGTGCTTTAAGAGGACTGCCTATGACTCCAGGAGCCTTTCTCTCACTCTGCCACTATCACTGCTGTTTTTTCCAGCAAGAAGTTATGGGAAGTCTTCTTTCTGGCACTGAAAAACTGGGCTGGGGCCCATTGCTCCTTGGCACAGGAGTCCTTCAAAGCCAAGATATCCCTCCCAATTTTTTAACCACCACACATTGGTGTGGAGCCAGTTATTTCTGCATCTCTGCCCTTTCTATCAGTCTTAACATAGCTTCTTTACATCCTCAGTTACAGGAGCTCTGTTCAAGTACATATCAGGAGGTTCTGAATAATGGTTGTTCTGTAGGTTAGTTGTAATTCTGATGTGGTCATAGGAGGTTCTGTGTATCTTGTTTACCTACACCACCATCTTGACTGGAAGCCCCAGACAAAAGTTTTTAGTTTTCATGAGTTCAATTTATTTTTTTCCTTTGTTAATTGTGCTTTTGGTACTATATCTAACAGGACTTTGCTTAATAAAGATTTACTCTTATGGACTTCCGGCCAAGGTGGAGGAGTAGGTGGACATACTGCACCGCCGCTCACAACCAGAGAGGATAAAAAACAAGTTCAACAGCAAAATAAACAACCAGAATGGACAGAGAATCAAACTGAGTGGAAGTCGGACACCCAAGAAGTTGGAGAGGACGTTCATCCAGACCGGTAAGCAGGGCAGAGCCGGATGGAGAAGCGCACGTGGAGTGAGAGAGCAGTTTGCCCAGAGAGACACACTGCGGGCGCGCCTGGCCAAAACGCAGCCCAAGCAATTGGTGAAGCCCACAGCCGGCATACCCGGAGAGGCCAGTGGGAACCAGCAGCACCGAGACTGGTGGAAAAGGCAGTCCCTCTTTTGTGTGCAGATAGTCCCGGAGAAGGAACTTGGGAGCGGAGCAGACTGTGCGACCCACCATCGCAATCCACCATTGTGGGGGGGAAAAAAGCTCCGGACCACCTGTTGAAAGCACCCAAGGAGGTTGAGGTGCCAGAGCGGCTCCCAGCCTCACAGGAGAGCTTATTGGGGCGAGGGTGATTGGGAGCCGGCAGTAAACGAAGCAAGCATCATTGCTCCCTCCCAGGCCCCTCCCCCAAAGGAAGTATCACAGCATAGCTAAGTAGGTTGCCCTGCACCTGTGAACACCTAAAGCTCTAACCCTTAAAGTAACAGGTGCACCAAGAAAAAAAAATGGCCAAATGGAAGAACAGAACAGAGGTCCAGAAAAATTATAACTAAGGGACAAGGACATAGCCAACCTATCAGATGCACAGTTCAAAACACTGGTAATCAGGATGCTCACAAAATTGGAAGAAAGGTGGATGCAAATAAATGAACAAATGAAGGATACACTAAAGAAAATGAGGGAAGATATGCAGGGAACCAATAGGGAAGAGAAGGAAACTGGGACTCAAACCAACGGTGTGGACCAGAAGGAAGAAATAAGAATTCAAAAAAATGAGGAGAGGCTTAGGAACCTCCGAGACATCTTTAAACAACCCAATATCTGGATCATAGAGCTGCCAGAAGGAGAAGAGGAACACCAAGAAATTGAACTTATATTTGAACAGATAATGAAGGAGAATTTCCCCAATCTGGCAAAGGAAATAGATTTCCAGGAAGTCCAGGAAGCTCAGAGTTCCAAAGAAGCGGGACCCAAAGAGGAACACACCAAGGCACATCATAATTACATTATCCAAGATTAAAAATAAGGAGAGAATCTTACAAGCAGCAAGAGAAAAGGAGACAGTTACCTACAAAGGAATTCCCATAAGACTGTCAGTGGATTTCTCAAAGGAGACCTTCCAAGCAAGAAGGGGCTGGAGAGAAGTATTTCAAATCATGAAAAGCAAGGACTTACACCCAAGAATACTCTATCCAGCAAAACTTTCATTTAGAATGGAAGGGCAGATAAAGTGCTTCTCAGATAAGGTCAAGTTCAAGGAGTTCATCATCACACAGCCAGTGATGAATTGTTAAAGGGATTTATATAAGGTATGGAGAGATATCAGCAGGGGAGTGGGAGGGTGAGGGAGTAGGAAAAAATAAAAAATAAAATAAAACCAGAACTTAAAAAAAAAAAGTTTTACATCTTCTCATAAGAGTTTTATATTTTACCTCTTACATTGAGGTCTATGGTCAATTTTGAGTGGATTTTTGTGTGTGGTATGGGGTTCAACTTTATTCTTTTGTATGTGGGTATACAGTTGTCCCAGTGCCACTTGCTGAAAAGACTATTCTTTCTCCCACTGAATTGTTTCAGTACCCGTATTGAAGATCAACTAATCATATGTATGAGGGTTTATTTCTGGACTCTCAATTCTATTTCATTGATATCTATATCAGTCTTTATGCCAGTATTATACTTGATTACATGCTTACGGTAGCTTTATAGTAAGTTTTAAAATTGAGAGATGTGAGTCCTCCAAAATTGTTCTTTTTCGAGATCATCCTAGCTATTCTGGGACCCATGAAATTCTGTCTAAATTTTAGGATCAACTCTGCAAAGAAGTCAGCTGGGATTTTAATAGGGATTGCATTAAATTTGTAGACCAATTGGGGAGTATAGCCATCTTAACAACAGTGAAGGGATATTTAAAAGTTTAAACTGCAAAGACAAAGAGAATGGAAGAAGGCACCAGTAGAACAAAGAAGGACAGATAACTTGGCCAAGCAGTAGAGGCTGTAGCCTGATGCCTGCAGCAAAGAACTAATAATGGGACATGAGCAGTTCAGGAAGGCATTGGATTTAGAAACACAGGGTACCAAGGAGTGTGGAGTGAGGTGCAGAGCTGCGATGGGGGTAGGCCTAAAGTCTATTTACAGAGCAATTAATTTAACCTTCTAGATTTCCTCCACCACCCCCTCAAAGGCGACAGCTCCTCCTCAAGGCAAGAGACTAGAGATTTGTTCTTTTCTAGAACACTTCTCTTGCAACATTGTTCATGAACTGGTTTAGGTCCACAAACTTTGATAGTAGTCCCAATAAGATAAATAGAGTAAGAATAAGTGTTTAGAATTTTTATATGAGTTTAAATTGCCTTAACAAATTCAAGTGTTTGCTCAGTGGATTTTTCTTGTTGAAGAGAATATAGACTAGTTTGGATGTTTGAACATCTATTGTAAGTCACATGTGCAGTAGAATTACATGTAGGTTCCTCATAGAATGGGAATTTAAAAACTGGTCCTTCATGGATAGTTTAAGAAGCATTGTCTAGAGGCTTACAGGCTTGTTTGTGTGTACAGCTGCCCTCAAACACACAGCAGGTTCTTTTCCATACCACCTCAATAAAGCAAATACTGCAATAAAATAAGTAACACAAATTTTTTGGTTTCCCAGTGCATTTAAAAGTTGTGTTTACACTATATTGTAGTCTGTTAAATGCGTAATATAATTATATCTGAAAATGTATATACTTTAATTTTAAAAAGAATCTTTATTGCTAAAAAACACTAACCACT
The DNA here is from genome assembly GCA_004026765.1 of Micronycteris hirsuta. NCBI lineage: Eukaryota > Metazoa > Chordata > Mammalia > Chiroptera > Phyllostomidae > Micronycteris > Micronycteris hirsuta. Next base: position 32,949 of record PVJI01015452.1, on the reverse strand, counting down.
GTTTGAACCTTTAGCATATTGTAATCTTTTTGCTGGTGGAAGATTTTGCCTTGATGTTGACATCTGCTGACTGATCAGGGTGGTAGTTGTTGAAAACTGTGGTAGTTTTGGCAATTTCTTAAAACAAGACAATAGTCCTCTAGTCAAGATGGCAGCATAGGTAAATGCAGTCCACCTCCTCACACAACCACATCAAAATTACAACTAAACTATAGAACAACCATCACTCAGAACTCTCAGATCAAGTTAAATGGAAGTCTGAGAATTATGGAGTTAAAGAAACCACATCCATCCAGATTGATAGGAGGGCCAGAGAGGTGCATGGGGCTGGGCCCAAGTCGATGTATTGTGGATAAAAATTTAGGAGGCGTATCTTGGGAGCAAGGAGTCCCAACCACACACCAGGCTCTCCCAGACCAGGGTTCCAGTGCCAGAAATATAAGTACCCATAACTTCTGGTTGCAAGCACTGATGGGGATTGAGTCAGTGGAAGAAACTTCTGGAGTCCCAAGCAGTTCCTCTTAAAGAACTTATGCAGATTCACTCCCTCTGAACTCCAGCAATGGGGTAGCAGTTTGAAAGGCATAAGTAGCATACATAGAGGAAGTGAAGCATCTGGCATCAAGGCAAGAGCTGAGGGACAACTTTCTCCCAGACAGAAATGTGGACAGAAGCCATTGTCCCTTTTCTGAACCCTCTCCCCACAGTGGGCGGGTGTCATATCTGAGACTCCATCAACCTAACACTGTTTACCCTGCCCTGGAGATCCCCTGAGATTCTGTCTCACTCAACATACCAGCCCACCCAAGCTGTTAACTGTGGATTTTCCATATAAATGGCTGGTCTTGGCTCATGCTTCACAACTCCTAAATCCTCTCAAACAAGCAACAGCTGGCCTATGAAAGCCCCCAGCCCTCATACTTCTTGCTAAGTGGGCCCAGGCTCAACACTAGCAACAGTCAGCCTAGATTCACAACTTGGCTTCACCTGAGAATCTCCAAGCTCAGCACAAGTAGCAGCTATCTCAGATTGCCTTATAGATCATGCAGACCAGTCCGGGGCAGAACACAGGTGGGGGCTGATCTTGGTCTGTACCACCTGAGAAACTCCAGAGTCTATGTACCAAGTAGACAACTATAGACCATGTCAGAGCACCACCACCTTGTCCCTGTATGGCTGATCCTCCAAGGAGGGTAGATGTTGATGGTCAGTGGTCACAGCCAGTCCTTGCAGCTGACTGGCCTGTGTGTGATCTGTCAACAGCAATCAAGGCTCAACTACAAGAGGAAGGTATACTCGGCCCACACAAAGGGCATGCCTTGAGTACCCAGCTTGAGTGACAGGGGAGGCTGTGCCACTGGACCCTACAGGACACCTAATACATTAGACCACACTACCAAGACAGGGAGTCATAGCAGCTCTACCTAATACATAGAAACAAACACAGTGAGGCTGCCAAATGAGGAGACAAATAAACATGGCCCAAATGAAAGAACAGTTCAAAACTCCAGAAAAAGAACTAAACGAAAGGGAGATAATCAATCTATCAGATGCAGAGTTCAAAACACTGGTTATAAGGATGCTCAAGGAACTTAGTAAGAACTTCAACAACACAAAAAAGATCCAGTCAGAAACAAAGGACACACTAACTGAATAAAGAACAATGAACAGGGAAACAGCAGTAGAGTTGATGAAGCTGAGAATCAAATCAATAATTTGGAACATAAGAAGCAAAAAAACAACCAATCACAACAACGAGAAGAAAAAAGAATTTAAAAAACCTGAGGATAGTGTAAGTAGCCTCTGGGACAACTTCAGGCATTCCAACATTCACATCATAAGGATGCCAGAAAGAGAAGAGAAAGAGTAAGAAATTAGAAATATACTTGAAAAAATAATGAAAGAAAACTTCCCTAATTTGGTGAAGGAAATAGACATGCAAGTACAGGAAGCATAGAGAGTCCCAAACAAGATAGATGCAAAGAGGCCCACTCCAAGACACAACATAATTAAAATGCCAACAGTGAAAGATAAAGAGAGAATCTTAAAAACAGCAAGAGAAAAGAAGTTAGTTACTGCGACTTCTGGACAAGATGGAGGCATAGGTAGACACACTGCCTCCTCACACAACAAAAAGGACAACAAATTTAAAAACAAAAAAATAACAAGAACTGACAAAAAATTGAACTGTATGGAAGTCTGACAATAAAGGAGTTAAAGAAGAAACATTCAAACAGACTTTCAGTCAAGATGGAGGTGTAGGTAGACACACTGTGTCTCCTCGCACAACCAACAGAGGAAAAACAACAATTTCAAAAACAAAAACAGCCAGAACTGACAGAAAATCGAACTGAGTGAAAGTCTGACAATCAAGGAGTTAAAGAAGACACGTTCAGCCCTGGCTGGTGTAGCTCAGTGGATTGAGCGCGGGCTGGGAACCAGACAATCCCAGTTCGATTCCCGGTCAGGGCACATGCCTGGGTTGCAGGCCAGGTCCCCAGTGAGGGCCATGTGAGAGGCAACCATACATTGCTGTTCCTCCCTCCCTTCTCCTCTCTCTAAAAAATAAATAAAATCTTAAAAAAAAAAAAGAAGACACGTTCATCCAGACCGGTAAGTGGGGCAGAGCCAGGCGGAGAGCGCGCAGCTACACGGTGGTTTGTAGAGTGGTACCGGCAATGCTGCAGCTGCCTGAAGAGGCCCACGGTGGGCGTGCTTGGCCAAAACCTGTGGCTGGCCCACCCGGACCCAGCAGGGCTGAGACTGGTGGACCGGGTGGTCCCTCATTCACGCACTGATAAACCGGAAGAAAAAGCTGAGGAGCAGACTGCACAACCCACCATCATGGGGGAATAAAGCCTCAAACTGATTGAAAATACCTGTGGGGGTTGAGGCAGCGATGGGAGGGACTCCCAGCCTCACAGGAGAGTTCATTGGAGAGACCCACAGGGACTTGGAACTATGCAAGCCTGCCTACCCCAGAGCCAGCACAGAAGGACCCAACTTGCTTGTGGGTAGCTGGGGAAGTGCGGAGAGTGGAGCAAGCGCCATTGCTCACTCAGGCCCGGTGCCGACAGGCAGCGCCACAACACAATGATGTGGGTTTCCCATCCTGGTGAACACCTAAGGCTCTGACCCTTAAAGTAACAGGTGCACCGAGAAAAAAAATGGCACAAATGAAAGAACAGATCAAAGCTCCAGAAAAAATACAACTAAGTGACAAAGAGACAGCCAACCTATCAGATGCACAGTTCCAAACACTGGTAATCAGGATGCTCACAGGATTGGTTGAAATTTGGTCGCAATTAGAAGAACAGATGAAGGATACACTAAAGGAAATGAGGAGAAATGTGCAGGGAACTAATAGGGATGAGGAGAAAACTGGGGCTCAAATCAACAGAGTGGACCAGCAGAAAGAAAAAAACATCCAACCAGAAAAGAATGAAGAAACAAGAATTCAAAAAACTGAAGAGAGGTTTAGGAACCTCCAGGACATCTTTAAACGTCCCAACATCCGAGTCATAGGTGTGCCAGAAGGAGAAGAGGAAGACCAAGGGATTGAAAACTTATTTGAACAAATAATGGAGGAGAACTTCCCCAAGCTGGTGAAGGAAATAGAGTTCCAGGAAGTCCAGGAAGCTCAGAGAGTCCCAAAGAAGTTGAACCCACAGAGGAACACACCAAGACACATCATAATGACATTACCCAAGATTAAAAATAAGGAGAGAATCTTACAAGCAGCAAGAGAAAAGGAGACAATTACCTACAAAGGAATTCCCATAAGACTGTCAGCTGATTTCTCAAAAGAGACCTTGCAGGCAAAAAGGGACTGGAGAGAAGTATACCAAGTCATGAAAGGCAAGGACCTATATCCAAGAATACTCTATCCAGCAAAACTTTCATTTAGAGTGGAAGGGAAGATAAAATGCTCCTCAGATAAGGTCAAGTTCAAGGAGTTCATCATCACCCAGCCTTTATTGTATGAAATGTTAAAGGGGTTTATATAAGGCATGAAGGTATATCAACAGGGGAGTGGGAGCAGGAGAGAGGAGGAAAAAGTACAGAGAATAAGTAGCATAAACGGTAGGTAGAAAACAGACAGGGGAAGGTTAAGAATAGTATAGGAAATGTAGAAGCCAAAGAACTTATGTGTATGACCCATGGACAAAAACTAAAGGGCAGGAAATGGGGGTGGGGTGGGGTGGAGGGGAATAAAGGGGGTAAAATGGGACAACTGTAATAGCATAATCAATAAAATATATTAAAGAGAAGAAGGAGAAGAAGAAGAAGAAACATTCATCCAGACCGGTAGGAGGGGTTGAGACAGGCAGCTGGGTGGAGACGACTCCCAGCAAGGTGGCGGTTCGCGGAGCAGGCAGTCCACATTTGTGTATGGATAAACCAGGAGGAACAACTGGGGAGTGAAACAGACCACACAAACCATGGTTCCAGCGTGAGGAAATAAAGCCGCAAATCCTTAGACTTAGAAAACCTGTGGGGGTTTCAGGGCATGAGAAACTCCTAACCTCACAGGAGAGTTTTTTGGAGAGACCCACAGAGTCCTAGAACGTACACAAACCCACCCACTCAGGAATCAGCACCAGAAGGGCCCAATTTGTTTGTGGGTAGCAGTGGAAGTGACTGAAAGCCAACACAAAGCTGAACAAGAGGCATTGCTCCCTCTCAGAACCCTCCCCTTTTTACAGCACGACAACACAGTGATGTGGGTTACCCTGCCCTGGTGAATACCTAAGGCTCTGCCCTTACTACATAATAGACACACTGAAACCGCCCCCCCCAAAAAAAAGGCCCACATGAAAAAACAGATCAAATCTCCAGAAACAATACAACTAAACAAGGAAGAGATAGTCAACTTATCAGATGCACAGTACAAAACAGTGGTAATCAGGATGCTCACAGAATCGGTTGAGTATGGTCGCAAAATAGAAGAAAAAGCGAAGGCTGTGCAAAGTGAAATAAAGGAAAATGTACAGAGAACCAACAGTGATGGGAAGGAAACTGGGGCTCAAATCAATGGTGTGGACCAGAAGGAAGAAAGAAACATCTAATTGGAACAGAATGAAGAAACAAGAATTCAAAAAACTGAAGAGAGGCTTAAGAACCTCTGGGACAACCTTAAACGTTCCAACTCCTGAATCATAGGGGTGCCAGAAGGAGAAGAGGAAGAGCAAGAAATTGAAAACTTATTTGAAGAAATAATGAAGGAGAACTTCCCCAATCTAGCAAAGGAAATAGACTTCCAGGAAGTCCAGGAAGCTCAGAGAGTCCCAAAGAAGATGAACTCAAGGAAGCACACACCAAGGCACATCATAATTACATTACCCAAGATGAAAGAGAAGGAGAGAATCTTAAAAGCAGCAAGAGAAAAGGGGACAGTTCCCAAAAGACTATCAGCTGATTTCTCAAAAGAAACATTGCAGGCAAGAGGGGACTAGAAAGAAGTATTCAAAATCATGAAAGTCAAGGACCTACATCCAAGATTACTCTATCCAGCAAAGCTATCATTTAGAATGTAAGGGCAGATGAAGTGCCTCCCAGATAAGGTCAAGTTAAAGGAATTCATCATCACCAAGCCCTCACTGTATGAAATGTTAAAGGGACTTATCTAAGAAATAGAAGATAAAAAACTATGAACAGCCCTGGCTGGTGTAGCTCAATGGATTGAGCGCGGGCTGGGAACCAGAGGGTCCCGGTTCGATTCCCTGTCAGGGCACATGCCTAGGTTGCGGGCTGGGTCCCCAGTGAGGGCCATGTGAGAGGCAACCATACATTGCTCTTTCTCTCCCTCTCTGTCTCGCTCCCTTCCCCTCTCTCTAAAATAAATAAATAAAATCTTAAAAAAAAACAAACTATGAACAATAAATGACAACAACCCCATAACTGTCAACAATGACCTAAAAAACAAAAACTAAGCAAACAACTAGAACAGGAATAAAATCACAGAAATGGAGATCATATGGAAGGTTATCAATGGGGAGTAGGTGGGGGAGAATGGGGGGCAGAATTACAGGGAATAAGCATAGTTGGTGGGCATAAAATAGACAGAGGGAGGTTAAGAATAGTATAGGAAATGGAGAAACCAAAAGAACTTATAGGTATGACCCAATGGACATGAAGTAAGGGAGGGAATGCTGGAGGGTGGGGGTGTGCAGGGTGGAGGATGGATAAAGGAATAAAATTGGACAACTGTAATAGCATAATCAATAAAATATACTTAAAAAAAGAAGCAACTCTTCTCCATTCAAGTTTTAGCATGAGATTGCAGCAATTCAGCCACATTTTCAGGCTCCACTTCTAATACTAGATCTCTTGATATTTCTACCACATCTGAAGTTACTTCCTTAACTGAAGTCTTAAACCTTTCAGTCATCCATGAGGGTTGAAATTAACATCTTCCAAAGTTCTCTTAAAGTTGCTATTTTGATCTCTTCCCATGCATCACAAATGCATCACTTAATGGCATCCAGAGTGGTGGATGCTTTCCAGAAGCTTTTCAATTTATTTTGCCCAGCTCCATCACAAGAATCACTATCTATGGCAGCCATTGTTTTATGAAATATATTTCTCAAATAACAATATGTGAAAGTCAAAATTACTCCTCGATCCATGGACTGCAGAATAGATGTTGCAATAGCTAGCATGAAAACAACATAAATATGGTTGTATACCTCCATCAGAGCACTTGGGTGACCAGGTGCATTGTCAATGAGTGGTAATAGTTTGAAAAGGTTTTTTTTTTCTTCTTGAGCAGTAGATCTCAACAGTGGTCTTAAAATATTTAGTAAACCATGTGTAAATAGATGTGCTGTCATTGGGCTTTGTTTTACAGGGTGTAGGCAGAGTAGATTTACCATGATTCATAAGGGTCCTAGGATTTTCAGAATGGTAAATAGGCATTGGCTGCAACCTCAAGTCACCAGCTGCGTTAGCCCCTCATAAGAGAGGCAGCCTGTCCTTTGAAGCTTTGAAACCAGGTATGGACATCTCTTCTTTAGCCATGAAAGTCCTATATGGCACCTTCTTCCAACATAAGGTTGTTTCATCTACATTGAAAATCAGGTGTTATGGGTAGGTAGCCACCTTCATTAATTATCTTAGCTAGAACTTCTGGGTAACTTGCTGCAGATTCTACATCAGCACTTGCTGTTTCACCTTAAACTTTTATGTTACGGAGAATGCTTCTTTACTCAAACTTACGAGCCAGCCTCTGCTAGCTTCAAACTTTTCTTCTGTAGTTTCTTTACCTTTCTCACCCTTCATAGAATTGAAGAGCGTTAAGGTCTTGCTCTGGGCTAGGCTTTGGCTTAAGGGAATGTTGTGGTTTTTTATAATTTTCTCTCTAAACCACTAAAACTTTCTCCGTATCAGCAATAAGGCTATTTTGCTTTTTCATTTGTGAGTTCACTGAAGTAGCACTTTTAATTTCCTTCAAGAACTTCCTCTTTGCATTCACTACTTGGTTGTTTGGTGCAAGAAGCCTAGATTTTGGCCTGTCTTGGCTTTTGACATACCTTCCTCACTAAGCTTAATCATTACTAGCTTTTAAGTTAAAGTGAGAGACATGTGTCTCTTCCTTTCAGTTGGACATTTAGAACAAGGGTGTCTAACTCATTTTCACCAGGGGCCACATCAGCCTCGAGGTTGCCTTCAAAGGGCCGAATATAATTTAGGACTGTACAAATGTAACTACTCCTTAACTAGCAGCAAGGAGCCTGGCGCTGCTGCGGGGTAGAAACAAGGTGCCTGGCCGAATAAAACAAGCTGGAGGGCCGGATTCGGCCCTCGGGCCTTGTGTTTGCCACCTGTGATTTAGAGGCCATTGTGGGGTATTAATTGGCCTAATTTCAATATTGTGTGTCTCAGGGAATAGGGAAGCCTGAGGAGAGGGAGAGAGAGAGAGACAGGGGACAGCAAATCAGTGGAGCAGTCAGAACACAGACATTCACCATCCTCTATGGGTATGGTTTGTGATGCCCCAAAACACCTCCAGTAGCAACATCAGAGATCACTGACTGCATACCATCGCAAGAAATATAATAATTAAAAAGTTTGAAATATTGCGTGAATTATCAAAGTGTGACACAGCGAGCTCTGGCCAGGTGGCTCAGTTAGTTGGAGCATCCTCCTGTGCACCGAAAGTTTGCAGGTTCGATTCCCAGCCTGGGCATGTACCTAGGTTGTAGGTTCGATTCCTGATGGGGGTGCATATGGAAGGCAACCAATCTATGTTTCTCTCTCACATTAATGTTTTTCTCTCTCCCTTGTTCTTGCTCTAAAAATCAATATATCCTCAGGTGAGGATTTAAGGGAAAAAAATATGACAAAGACAAACAAAGTGAGTGAATGCTGGAAAAAAATGGCATCAATAGACTTGCTCAATGCAGGGTTGTCACAAACCTTCAATTTGTTTTTTAAAAAAAGCACAGTATTGCCCTAGCTGGTGTAGCTCAGCGGATTGAGCGTGGGTTGGAAACCAGACGGTCCAGGTTTGATTCCCGGTCAAGGGCACATGCCTGGGTTGCGGGCCAGGTCCCCAGTGAGGGCCATGTGAGAGGCAACCATACATTGCTGTTTCTCTCCCTCTCTGTCTCCCTCCCTTCTCCTCTCTCTAAAAATAAATAAAATCTTAAAAAAAAAAAGCACAGTATTTTCAAAGTGCAATAAAGTAATATGTAATAAAATGAGGTATGCCTTTATACTTGGGAGAGGGTAGAAGCACCAGGCTGAAAATCTGAATTCTGAGCAGTGCGATATCCAGCCTTCCTCCTGCTCTCATTCAGAAAAAGTGTCAGTTGGGCTTGTGGCCTCCGCCAACACCTATCCCTTCATAGGAATCTAGAAGATTCTTATCAGAAAATACTTAATGGCTCAGAGAGAAACTTTTAAACATTGACATTTGGAAGTCCTAAACTTTTAAACACTGACATTTGGAAGTCCCCTCGACATCCCATTTTAATGTCTCTACAGTGAAGTTCTCCAATGCTATACCCATGCACATAAAGCTTAAAACAAACTTTAAAGAGTTCTGTTTTGTTCTTTGAATAGACTTTTTACTAAAATGGCTCAGAATTCAAAAGATTTAAAAGGGTACAATGAAGAGGTCTTCAATCCGTCACTACCTAGTTCCCTCTCCATTCAACTGTTTAGTGCCTCACTAATATAAATAAAAAGCCTACATGGAAGACAGAGATCAAAATGAAAAAATAAGAAACAGAGGAAAAAATATAGAGAATAAAAGCTCAATAAGGAAAAGAATAATAATACCCTGGAGACAGAAAAGAAGCTATTATATAAATGAAATAAGAATAGCATCCTATTAAAAAGAGGAATATTCAGAGAATAAAAAGAGAGAATTTTTGGAAATTAAAAATATAAAATAAAAATATAAATATTTAAAATTCAACTTAAAAAGTTAGAAATTTGTAAAATCTCACAAAAAGTAAAACAAAGAGATAAAGAGATGGAAAATCAGGCACAGAAGATAAAAAGATTAAAGGGACAGGTAAGGAGATCCAACATGTTAATCACAGAAAATAGATTGAACAAAGGAAAAAGAGAGGAAGAAATAATTAAATAAATAATCAACAATTTTTTTTTATAGCAGGACGTAATTTTTTCGGGTCAAAAGTATTCATCAAGTGTCCAGTAGAATGAATGAGAAGAGACCCATCCCAAAGTACATCATTGTGAACTTCCAGAACACTGGAAATCAGAGAGGAGAATCTAAAAGCTTCTAGACTTAAGTAAGTACAAGGGATAGAGAGCTGAAATGGCATGGGTATCACAACAGCCACTCTGAAAGCTAGAATTCTATGCTTGGGCAAACTATCAATCAAGTGTAAAGACACTTTCAGTTACATAAGCAAAAATTTTACTTCCTTGTTCACTTTCTTAGGAGGTTTCTGGAAGACACTCAGCACTAAAACAAGAAAGTAAATGAAGGAAGAAGACGTGGAATCCACAGGGTTGCCTTGGCACAGAGGGAAAAGGAAGAAGGGAAGGGACAGGAAGAATGAAGCGATGAGGTAAGGGCAGGATGAAAAGCAGAGTCACGAGACCTAGAGAGTCCTCTCTGAGGCCCATTTTCAATCCTGTCCTTGCTTTTTGAGACTCCCGATGTCCTTGTAATAAATTCCTCTTTTTACTCAACTAGTTCACATTGGGTTTCAATCACCTGTAAACATTTCCACCCAATACTACTGCTGCACCTGGGAGCTTGTAGAAATGCAGAATCTCAGGCCTCCCCCAGACCTACTCAAGAGAATCTGCATTTTAACAAGATTCCCAGGTGATTTACTGTATTTTTCAGTGCATAATGCATACCCACATTTTTGGCCCAAACTTTCAAGAAAAAAATCTTTCGTTTTAATTTTGAATTCAATTATTATTTATATCTAGATACTTGTTGCTTGTATTATAAAGGAATTTTAGCATTATTTTTTAACATATTATGGTGCAAGAAATTTTATGTAACAAATAACGATAAAATGCAAGAACAGATACAAGGTATTTCAGGCACTACCTGTGTATAATGCACATCCTTATTTTTCCCTCAAAAATTTGGGCAAAAGAAGTGTGCATTATACACAAAAAAATATGGTATATGCATGTTAAAGTCTGAGAAACACTGTCCTAAAATATCTACCTTGCAAGGTTGAGTAGCAGGCATATTAAAGATAATATTAATATGTAAAATACCTGGCCACATAATAGGTACTCTATAAGTACTCTGCAGATGATGATGATGATGATGATGATGATGAAGAAACTAGGAAAACTTTGGAATGACAATCTCAGGATGGGTTCCTGGGACCCTGGTAAATGGCAGCTCTGAACCAAATGACAAAAACAGGCAGACAAGAGAAAAGGTGGAAAGCACATTTATCCCAGGAAACAGGTTTCAGCTTTGCTCCAGGAGCCTGTCAGGTTAGTCAGTCCATGTGTTGACATGGGAAACCATTAAGAAAAACCACCTCCCAGGTGTGGCAGTTGGCTGCGAGTGAGTGACAGACACTCAGCATCCGGGATGACACAGGCTGGGGGAATGCTGAGCTAATGCTACCTTTCTCAGCAGAGCAAGCATTCTGCCTCAGCACTTAGGAAGTAGGTCAGGAGGAAATATCCTGAGTGAGAAGCTCCTAATAGCTTTTTCAGGCAGAAACCTGTGGCCCGTAGGACTGGGGGTGGAAGGGGGATGGGAATGACAGGAGGTTGGGGGGCCCACAGCGGGGCAGGGGGAGGAAATAGTATCCCATTCTTGGCAGGAGCAAGGTTGCCTCTCACATAGTTTTCCTGGCTCTAGTCCTTTGGCATTCAGCCTTTTCTTTGTGCTTGGGGGTTCCGTTGACTGTCCAATGCTGAGGATATTAGGGATTTCAAAGGAAAAAGATGTGCTTGCAGAAAGCCAGTGTCCCACCTCAGCCCTTGGTGTGCTGTGGATACGGGATGGTTATCCCAGGCCTGTATCTCCCCAGGAGTTATTGGTCATTGCTTTCTAATTGTGCCCCAACTGTATGCACTGTACTATACTCAAGCCTTGAGAGTCTTTACTGGAGAAGCCTCCCAGCCCCCCAAGAATTTATACAATAGAGTCCCCAGCCCTTTAAAACACCTCTAGGAATCTTATCCTCTTCAATAATAACAAACTCCTAGATTATCAAATGGCTGTTCTTATGAAGGTCGATTGCAGTCACCAACTCTGTTGCCACCACTACAGCAGTAAAAGCTTAGCATTAACTTGAATAGCAGTAAATACTTAATAATATGCTCACTACGTACAAGGCACATTCCTGAGCACTTAATATATTTTAATTCACTTAATCATCACAACCTTGTGAAGTTCAATACAATTTCAGTCCCATTTTACCATAAGAAACTGAGGCATGTGGGGATTAAATGAGATCACAGAGCTAGTAAGTGGCAGTCCAGCTCCAGAGGCCCTGTTCTTTAGCTGTAATGCTTAAACCTGATGCCCTTGGTGGACAAGGTGTCAGCAGCAGCTCTCCTGCCAACAAATCCCATTTTCACCTTAATGAGCTGTCTGATTTTAGATGAATAACTCAGAGGCAACATGGTGAGGGGCAAGAAGAGCAGAGGTGTCAGAGTTAAAAGATCTGAAGTCTTCTGCTGTCACTGCCATTTAGAAAGAAAGGATACTGATGCTGATGGAACGCAGAGCATGGGTCAGGTGCTGGGTGCTTTCTGTGCTTAATCTTCCCAGCTAGCCTGTGTGACCTTACACAAGTCACTGTCCCTCACTGGGTTTCAGTTTCTTTATGTGAAAAGTGGACCAGGTGGTTTCAGTGATTCAACGTAGACAATCCCCACTGAAGAGTTACTATGTGAACAGGTGCCATGCCAGGCGCTGAAGGGACACAGACAATAAAATACAGACCTTGCCTTTGCAAGGCTCACAGTCCAGTTCTTACATTTTGTAAATTCTTTGGAGTTGCGGAAGTCAGTTATTATCTCTGTTTTCTAAAATAGGGGAAATGATGTTTGAACATGGAAGGTCACTCAATTCAGATGTAGCCAAACAGAGTGTGACCCAAGGTTGACTCCTAGCTCGGAGTTCTTTTGGCTCCCAGCTGTCCTACCTCAGCTTGACATCACTGTAACTAAAAGCTACAGCATCTACTTTGAGTTCTTAACTTCCTACAGTCATTTTTATACCATCCTTCTGCCGTCCCCATCCCGACAAGCTCAAACACACACACACACACACACACACACACACACACACACACACACACAATGCTGTTGGGTGACGGGAAATCAGTCTCCTCTAGCAACCTTCCTTTTTCGCCCAAAGCCCAGAATGCAGCACAGAGATGGCGAATGCACTGTCAGCGAAGCCACAGTTACCATATGCATCATGACTCATTGCTGTATCCGCTGAGTCGGAACTGAAGCCTCTTGCCCCATCAAGTAATTACTGGTGAGCAGGAAGACCTCAACTAAAGATAAGGTTACTCTGGTGTCTGAGAGGAAGGGGTCAGTGAGCAGCACAGGTTCCTCTACAGCGGTCAGCACAGTGCCCTGCATACTGTAGGTACTCAGCACAGGTTTACTGGTAGATTAGCTGCTCTGGACTACTCTGCCCTGCACAGCTGCAGGATTGGGTTGCTAGGCAGAAACATAATATGTATGTCTGTCTAGCACCTGAAGGAAATGACTTCAACTCCCTCTTGTTGAGCAGAGCTGAGCTAGGCCTACAAGAACTGCAGCACTGAAAATCTATTCCTTAAAGAACTCTGTTACAATCTCACTTCTGCAATCTATCCTAAGAACTTCCTTTTCTGTACTCTAGGGTAGGGGAAGAGGCACATCTACCCCATGCCTTTCTTGAAGTGGCGTAAGAGTGCAGAAGAATTTTAGAAATTATTTATTCTAAACTCTTCCTGGTCACATCTTCCTAAGCTTCTCCACGTTGACATTTTCCCAGGCTTTTGCCACATCTCACCGTGGCAATAACCTCCTCCCAAAGCTAGACTCAGGAGACACAAAAACTTCGGTGCGTTTCTGGAAACCAAGGCCTCATTGCTCTTGGCAGGAGGTCGTCCCCCAATATCTATTTGACCTTCTTGCAGGGCGGTAGCGTTTTTGACTGGGTTCATAGCCACCTAGCTAAAGTCAACCTTTCCCAATCTCTTTTGCAGAATGTCCACATGACCGAGTTCTGGTTAGTAAGAAGTTAGTAGGAACAATGCCCTCCCTGTTCCGTCTTGCCTTGACTGGAATGTGGACATTGTGGTGAGCCTTCTTACCATGTGAGTAAGTCAAATCTCCTAAAAGCAGAGCAATAAGGTAGAAGGATCCTGGGCCCCTAGCATTGTGGGGCCACCATATTATCCCTGAACTGTTGGCACTCACTGTCACACATAGGAGAGAAAGAAACTTCTATCTTGTCTAAACCTTTATAACTTGGGGTTTTGCTATAGCAGGAAAACCTGGATCTTAACACAACCCTGTTTGGGGTGTCAGCGCAGTCACAATTTTCTTTTCTCTGAGATTCCCTCACTCTACTCACCAAGGAAATAGCCTAGAGAGATTATTGTAGTAGTCTATGAATACCTGGCTGATCTGGCTGTGGCCAAGTGGACTGAGGGGTAGATACTCCATCCAAGCAGGGCCAGCTACTGAGATTCTTTCTTTCATGAATTTGCAAATGAGATTCACTGTTGCTAGCAAACTGATTACATAAACCAAGATGCACAAGAAGAAGCAGAAGGGAGAGGCCGGGCATCCCCAGGAAGGCAGAGTGAAAGAAGCTGCCTGGGTTGATATGCACTCCCTACTTTTTGGTTCTAGGCCTTTACATGGCCTCCACAATCGCTCTGCACATGGCTCCTGGGGAGACCCTGACACCTTATAATAAACTTCCCCTTTAGGTATTAGGTGCTTTAGGTTCATTTCCTTCACCTGCAATCAACAGTGCATAAGTCTCTTCTGATCCTGGTGAAGATCTGGCTATCCTTGCAAGCCAGGGGGACCCGTGCCTTTGCAGCCCACGCCCTGGCACACTAGATCCTTTCGTCACTGCAATGACAGAAAATTCTGGGGGAACTAAATTGATTGATTGATTGCCTGATTGACTGGCTAGTGGAATTTCTCAGGGAAGTTAAGCAGGTCTCATGGACTCACAGAATCCGGAGTTACAGGGACAAAAGGCATCAGACAAAGTGAGGCCACGAAGGTTCAGTGATGTGCCCAAAGCCACACAGTCCAGAACCTGGACTGGAGCCCTGGCCCTGGACTCCAGGCTCACTCTTCTTCCCCTGCCTTGCCCGGCTGGCCTGATTTTAGGGGGTACTCTGACACACCATGAATAGCTCCCACATGCTGATGAGCAAATTCCCTATGACAGCTAGGGAATTTCTGTGGCTCCTAGGAAAAATGCAAAAGGAACCTTTTCTCTTTTTTTCTGTGTCTTCTCTCTAATTCTAAATCTCACCATATATTTTAAAGAGTCAATGGCTTTTCTTCCATGGAAGGAGAAACGAGTGTACCTCCACTGTGTGCCAGAAACTCTGCAGAGCACTTTCCAGCTGCTGTTTCATTTAAACCTTCCAAGAACCCATTTTCCAGAAGAGGAAGGCGAGGTCGAGAAAGAATAACCACACAACACAAGTAGCACAACCTGCCCAGGAATACAGGTAGCACAACTTGCCCAAGACCCACAGCTGGTAGGAACGGTAAGAGGAAAGGAATCCGGCTGGTCTGGCTTGACCCCATTCATGTCCTTTACACATTGTCACACCGCCTCCTGAAGACTGGGCCTTTTGATCCTTTTTGCCTTTACTCTCCAGACTTCTCCATGGGTACCTGCTCAGCAGGGCCTGAGTTGGGTCGGTCAGTGCTGGGCTGGTGGGGAGGGGTGGTGTGCCCAGGGGCGCCCGAGGGAAGCTCAGCAGATGGCAGTCTTCTCCCAGCCTTGCCCTCTCATTTCCTCCTCTAGCGGCCTGCCGGCCCTCCCTCCCTGCCTCCACCGTGTTTCCCACTTGCTTCAGGCCATGCTTCCGTCCTCCATCCCTTAGCACTCTTAGCGCTGGGGCCCTATCTTGATTCCTGCCTCTCCCTTCTGCTCACCAAAGAACATCTTGTTTACTCCTCATGAGTGCTACCTTCTTCAGAGAAGTCATCTAGTTAGGTCGGTTTTTCCTCAGAGAAGGAAACAAAGGCCCTACATCTCAGACTTCAGCCTGCCTGCTTTTGGAGTTGTGTCTGCACCCAGAGCAGAGTATCTCTCTTGCTCAGGTCCCCAGAGGCCTGAGGGCAGGACAGTGTCTTCATAGGCTGGGTGGGGTGCATTGCCAGAGCCCAGTGAAAAACAGCTGTCATGCAAAGACCAGGGAGCTGCCTGCCTTAGGGAGGCTGTGGTCCTAAGCTTGAAAAACTAAGCCTGAGGTCTTGACCTCTTCCATTTAGTTCACAAGCTCACATCCCTGACACTACCCACAGAGGTCCTGCAGGGATTCCAGGAAGCCTTTGCACTTCCATGGTCTCTCTGAAGAATCAGGGGTGAGCAGTTACGTGAATGGCACGCGCAGGGGAAAGGCATCCCCTCAGACTTCATTGTGGAGTAGAAATAAGATATAGAAGTATAGAGGTATAATCTCTAAGCTAGAGATTACTATAAGAGAGAGAGGGCTTACCTTAGGAGAACACATGTCTGGATCTTTGAGTGGTGGCAGCACAGAGTTTTCAGGAATGGATTGCCAGGAAATCATCTGTGTGGGCGCTCCGACATTACAGTGAAAAATGGGACTGCTCTGGTCCCAGGGCCAACAATGACAGTGTCCCAGGATTCACCACGAAACTCACCCTGTACACCCTCTAAATAGGAGGGAGGCCAAGATGCCAACAACAGGGACTTCTTGACTATGAAATGGGTCTATCTACCACTTTATAAATTAGAAGCTAGACTTCCAAATGGTGAAAGGAAATGGCATAGTGCTCTCTTTTCTCCGGCCTTTAAGATGTGTCCAAAAGGGAACACCTTCCATAGAGCAGCCTTTCATGTGGCCTCATCCTGGAGACAAGAACCCCTACTTATGCCAGTAAAGGATTAAAATCCCTGGGAACTCATCTTCCAAAATAAACACTACAAATTTCTGGCATTAGCAACGCTAAAGTTGCCTGAGTCTCAGGAAAAGAGCGCGTTGTCGTGTCCCCCCACCTTGCCCTCGTGCCCTAATCTAAGCAAGGCTGTGGCGAAGCCCAGACCACGCTAAGGATGCCAGAAGAAAGACAGTGGGGAGGACATGTGGCAGTCCAGGAACAGTGTCCCAGCAAAGGCTTCCCAGTCTTCTCCCTTGCAGTTAAAGCCCTGGCCCCGTGCCGAGAAGCCCCCTAATCCCTGCCTATCTACATCCATCCCCCCTTCCCCCTCACCCTCCCTGCCTGCCTTCTGCCTCCCAGGCCTGTCTTCACAACAGCTGATGAGGTAAGTGTCCTGCCAGTACACCATTCACCTCCCCTTTCCCCTGGGCTTGTAATTAAGGGGTGTCTGTGAAGCTCCTTGGGGTAAAAGGACGAGTCCAACCTCTGTGCTTTTTCTCAGGGTTCCCTGAGCTCCCAAGGTGGTCATTGCAAGCGGAGGCTCGCACAGCCTGCAGCCAGGTTTGCAGGGCGCCCTTGCCCCTCGGCCTCCAGGCCCCATGGTGTTGGTGTGTTTTCTGTTCTTTGCTCTTTCCCCAGGATGTTCTGATTTCCTCACCTCTGCTTTCTTTGTTTAGCCACAGAAGTTGGGCAACTACCGTGGGGCAGTGGGGCCAGATCCCTCATCCTAGGAAAGGGCTATCCTTTACAAGTGATCTCAAGTCACCCTGAAGCCTGGGCCTTCACCTGGCTGGTCACTCTGGGCATTGCCGTTCAAAGGTCTCATGCCCAGAGCCCTGTCCACGCCCAGCTCCCACTTGGAGGCAGTGCTCTGCTCTGGTCGGGAGGGCAGTTCTGGGGTCACCCACCCTAAGCAGGAATCCTGAAGCTTCCACCTGCTAGCTGTGTGACCTCGACCTTCACCCCCCTGTAAAATAGATTTAGAATCGTTCCTCTGTTACCTAGATGTTGTGAGGATTAAACAAGATAATTTGTTTGAAGTTCCTGGCCTTCGGTAAGGGCAATCGAAGAGGTTTTCTTTTCTAAGAAATGTTGACGATAACCCTGTAGTTACTCCATGGATTCAGATCAGCAAGTCTTCCTTGGAGAGCCAAAACAAACAGTTCTTCCTGCCTCGCCCAGTGCCTTTCCTGCCTCTGAGTGGCTGTACTTTCTGACTGGGCCCAGAGTGCAGCATATCAAGTTACAGAAGAGGTACCTAGAGTTCCCATGCTTTACCTCTCCGGACAGGAACATGAGTGTGAAGTTCTTGCTTCACCTTATTAAGGATCATCTCATTTTTCTTTGCCCATTAAAAAAATTTTATTATTATTTTTTACTTTTTCATCCTCATCTGAGGACATTTTTTCATTGCTCTTAGAGAGAGAGGAAGGGGGACAGGGAGAGAGAGATAGGTTGCCTCTAGTATGTGCCCCCACTGGGGATTGAACCCCCAACCCTGGTATGTGCCCTGACTGGGGATCAAACCCACAACATTTTGATTATGGGACACGGCTCCAATCAACTGAGCCACAGGGCCAGGGCTTGTGTGCCCAATTTAAGGGTGTTGATATAGTGTAACTTGGTCACCATTTCAGTCTTTTCCTCTCTAAATAGAATTACACTCTGCCACTTTCTAGAAGGAAGCCAGTGTCATGGCAGAGCTCCACCTTTGTTAGTCACACCTGGGGTGTGTAGGAGAGATTGCAGCATGAGCTGCCCCCTCCCACTGCAGACTCTCATCACTGCTATCGCATCGGAGGAGACCCCCGGCTGGCTTCACGAAGGAACCTCAGATCTCAAGAGAGCTCTCTTTTCCTATCTATCTCCAGAAGGGAGCTGTGGGGTGAGAAAAGGAAGGAGAAGGGGCCATACGTAGGGATCCTTTTCCTCTTTTCCAAGCCCTTGACTGGCCAAAGATCCCTACCTCCTTTCCGCACCCCCCCGCCCCGCCCCGCAAAAATGATGTGAAGAAAGAACAAAGCAGGCTGGTGATGGCCCAGTATTCTCTTCCTTCCCAATCTTCTCTGCTCTCTCAGGCTCTTTCTTGTGGGAAGAAACAGAATGAGCCCTACAGCATCCCTTTGCAAAACACCCATAGTCTCCTGGTTCAAAAACTCCAGAACCAAGTCTACATATTTTTTCATATAATGTATGTAGTACTGAGATGTTCCTTCAGATACTCACAGTGAAGATTCACGTGGTAAACTAAGCGTCCTTTAAAGGCTATGCATTTGTTCCTGGCTTCTAGGTCCCTTTGGTTTCTATTTAGGACATAGTACATTCATTCTCAGCTTTTTCATTCTGGTTGGGTTACCAGATAAACCCATTTATCTGGTCTGAAAATGGGAATAATAATCACTGTCTTCTACATGGGGTTGTCGTGAAGATTTAAAAATGAGAAAGTAGATGTAAAACCATTTTATAACCTGTAAAGAATGGGTAAAACTTTCAGGTATTATTATTGTTATTAAAATTATTCAGTGAATAATAGTACTTTGGTAGTCAGAAAGGCATTTTCCAAGGGTAACTAGAGGAGAATCTGATTTATTAATTTAATGTCAAATGTCTTGAAAGGCCCCTCTGTCCACTTCTGCCGTTTTCTAGGGTGCTGTTGCTGGCAGCCCTGTTCTGTCAATAAAACTATCCCAACCTGTAGGAACTCCTGGCTGGAAGATGCCAAGGTTCAGCTCCGACTGCAGTGTGGTTAAAATCTTGTGGGACTCAGTGGTGGGTTGGGGTGGAGGTGGAGGTAGGGAAAGGGCTGGGAAGGCAGTGCTAGTTTAGGACTCTGGAACATCAGTGCAAGATGCCCAATCCTCCGTTTTACAGATGAAGAAACTGAGGTTCAGAGGTGCGTGTCTTGCTCAAGACTCTCAGCGGCTTTAGTTAGCAGTCTTGGTTGCCCCTGTGAGGGTCAATCTTCCAGCACTGTGGCTGGAGGGCTTACTCAGTCACACTGCCAGAGCCCTGGGCCCCGAGACAGCCTTGTGGATCAGGATCTGAACTGCCTGTTACCCCAGACGTTCTGTCTCGGTCTGAAGAGATAAAGAGTTTCTTGGCCTCCCAGGGTAGCAAAAGGCAAACACACTTGGTTAACAAGCGCCCTTGAGAAAGTGACAAGAATGTTGAAGAACACTGCACACACCTTTCTCTGTGTCTTGCCTTTAACTCACCGCCTGCACTCTGGTGGTTTTAAATAGCTGAGCTGCCAAAGCCTTGAATGGTCTCTTAGGGCTTTATGAGAGCCCGCTCAGGTACACAAAAGGACTCACGTCTTCCAGGCAGAGCCACGTGGGCCCCACAGACAAAAGGTCTCAGAAAGTTCAGGCTTGCTTCTGATGAGGTAGCAAAAACAAACTCCAGTGCTTTCAAAACTCACGAGCCTCATGGGAAATTGGGTGGGGGTTGGGGGAGGGGAGAGAGCAATTTCTTTGGAGGGAAGCTGTGGCCAGAATACATGGT
The DNA here is from genome assembly GCA_004026765.1 of Micronycteris hirsuta. Lineage (NCBI taxonomy): Eukaryota > Metazoa > Chordata > Mammalia > Chiroptera > Phyllostomidae > Micronycteris > Micronycteris hirsuta. Next base: position 12,864 of record PVJI01015452.1, on the reverse strand, counting down.
CCAGGAAGGGGGAAATTTGTTCTAAGAACCATCGGGTTTCATTCAGCAAGTATTTATTGGCAGTGTATGGTATGTCCAGCCCCAAGCTGGGCACATATGGAAGGGGCCACAGAGCACATTTGGCTTCTGCTCTCAGTGAGCCAAAAGAATCGAAAGGCAGAAGCTGTGTTTAGTGTCAAAGAGAAAATGCTCCAGAAGGAACGGGAAAAATCAGTGTGGATTCACAGAGTCCTGAAGAGCTTTGTGAGGAAGGGGAACCTTTACATTAGCCTATACTCTTTAGTTATTAAGTGAACTGGGGAGGGAGCATGTTAGGACAGAGAACAGCCTAGGTAGAGGTAGAAACGAGCATAGGAACTCACCTTTTCCAACCTCCTTTGCACACCAGCTATGAGCTAGAATCAGAATTTTAAAGAATAAGTGCTTCTGCCCTTTATGGATTGAGTATTGTCCGTAAAGTACACCTGGTCCCTGGAAGATGTGGCAAAGCTGCTTTCAGTGTCCTGGAAGACAGAGGCTTGTGCATTCCTGGTAAGCTGTGACTAGGTTCAAGATGATTCCTTGAGTAAAGGGGTAGCAAAACCATTTAGTCTTAAAGAGGATTCGAGAATCCTGAGCCTAGCCTTGCATAATATAGTATAGCATAGTGGTTACCATCACGTGTTCTGAATTTCGACTTGGTTTGAATCCTATCTCTGAAGCCATTCATAACACTTCTTTAAACTTCAGTCTCCTCATCTGTAAAATGAAGATGATAATAATAATACTTAGCCCTGGCTGATGAGGCTCTGTGGACTGAGTGCTGGCCTGCAAACCAAAGGGTTGCTGGTTCGATTCCCAGTCAGGGCACATGCTTGGGTTGCGGGCCAGGTCCCTGGTGGGGAGCATGCGAGAGGCAACTACACATTGATGTTTCTCTCTCTCTCTCTTTCTCTCTCCCTTCCCCTCTCTAAAAATAAGTAAATGAAATCTTAATAATAATAATAGTAATAGTAGTAGTAGTAGTAATAATAAGAATGAACTTACAGGGTTGTTGCAAGGACTGAGTGAGTTCGGGCTGCACCCATGGCTGGCACCCGCAGTCCCTGGCAGCCATTGTTATAGTTTTGCATCTCACTTTGTTGCCAAGACCCGGTGTCACAGTTGACTCTCTTGTTTCCCAGATCTGGAAAGCCCTAAACAATCATTTCTTCCCTCACACGCCCTTTGGAGATCTCCCAGTGAGGGAAGAGTGTGGGAAGTGTGGCTGCAGGTGTGGGAGAGGAGGCTGTTCCAGGGCCAATGTGAGAGTGGAAGCCCTAAGAGCATTCTACAGCCACCTGCAAAATGCTCAGGAGACGGTTAGGAGACCTGGGCTCTGGAATGGGCTCGATCCGCCCTACCTCACTAGGCGCTTCATTTTCCTAGACCACAGCTTCCTCATCTGTGACGTGAAGAGCTGAAATTAGACTAGTGACTCCTGCTTTATGGGAGGGGGAGAGGGTCCTCAGTTACAGTATCCATCCTTGGATCCAGATGCACAAGGCCTACAACCAAATAAATAATTCATCTCACATGTAGGTGCTGAGCTAGTTTTCAGACACACACAGGTGCTGCTGTAATTTTTAAAATACACATTGAAGGATTATTTAATGCACAGGGGCTTTTTATCAGCATGAAATTTTTCATGCATAGTTACTAAAAGTATAATTACAATTCCTTGGAGGAATCCAAAGGTGTTTTTGTTTTGTTTTGTTGTTTTTTTTTTAAATCTGGGCGGCAGGGGAGAGAAGAAACATCAATGTGAGAAACATCAACACATCAACCCATATATATGTGCCCCAGTCGGGGATCGAACCTGCAATCTAGGTATCCTGACCGGGAATCGAACTTGCCACCTTTTGGTGTATGGGACAATGTTCCAAATGAGCCACTTGGCCAGGGCCAAAGATGTTTTTGAAACTTTAATTTGATAAGCTTGAAAAGTTTGGCAACTACTGAATCAGATAAAGGATATACTCAACCTTTCCTGGACCATGGCTCCTCATTCCAGACTGACCAACAAGACTCCCTCCCCTTCTGACTTCAGTCCCATTGGACAAATAGCAGCAACTAGAATAGGGTCCCCAGTGGCAGTGAAAACAACATGGAAGGGAGAGGGACAGGTAAGGAAGAGCAGCGTTACTTAAGGGGAGGAAGACAACTTTTATAAGAAAATCTGGGAAATCCTCAGGATTCTATCAGTTTTGAGGCCTTTTTTAAAAAAGTGACCTGTCACTTCCCTGTATTTGTCATTGTTTCCCACTGCACATGTATTTGCGACACATGGGAAGTGGGAGGAGCTGGAATGTCCTCCAAATTCCCCTTACACCCTGTTCCCACCTTTATCCTTTAGGAAAATTTGTTGTTTTGTTTAACTTTTCAGGTCTGATAGAATCTGATAAAGAATCTGATAAAGGTTATGGACGCTTGTTCCAGAAAAAATATGCAGCCACACCTACACATACATGTATAATTTCACACACAATTTCAATGGATTTACCACCCCTGAATTCACAGACCTCCTTGGGGATTTATGGGCCCCAGGTTAAGAAATCCTGCCCTTGTGTGCGTTGCTTTCAATAAGTTTAAATTTATCTTCTCTTGATTTTTTATAGATATAAGCTCTAAAAGTCCCACAGGACTTTTAATGGGACCTCTGTGTCCCCTTACCCAAGGGCTATTATAGGTTCCTAGCTTTTGGAAGACTGGATCAGAAAAAGGTGCATGCTCTAAGAGGGAGCATCATGCAGGTCACCAGGGTTGACAGCCTCAAAGCCAGGTTCTTTGGGTAGCTGGTGTGAGGTGAATGGAACCCAGAAAGGAGCTTAGAAACAGAGCCCCTGGAGGGCGAAGCATCCCTCCTGACAGTGCTATTTTTATAAGTTTCCACCCCAACAACCGTGGGCTGGCAGGCCTGTAGTCCTTAAAATGGAAAGCTGCTCTCGTTTCTGGGAGGGATCTCCCAGCTCCACCCATCCTCCCATCTACCCACTGGGGCAGCTTTCCTTTTACCTTCAGATCCTGTGTGGAGATGCCTTTTCATAGGGCTCATCTTCCTGCTGAGGCAGCCCACCCAGCCTGCTCAATGCCGTGAGTTCTGAAATGAATGAGGTTTTTCCCATGCACACAAAGCATAGCTCTGAATTTAAAAGCCCAGGGGTTATTTACCAACTTGAGTCCAAGCTCAGTTGGCCCAAGAGCATCCATATTTATGTTTAGTTTGCATCCAACATGTGCCCTGGGATGGGTGAGACGGTAACAGGTCTGGAGGGACTCGGGAAAACCAACAGGTCCATCAGTAAGAGTCCAGGCTGCTGGGCTTGGCTAGGGAAACCACAGTTTGTACCAGGCAAGGGAGGTAAATTCCCCAGATACCAGGATGTTGGGCAATATTTCAAAGAGTGAAATTCATTGCTATTACAGTCCTTCCTCTACCCCTATCCTGAACTCTATGTTCCATCCTTTTCCTCTACAATGTACTATGCAAACGATCCATTGTTCTCTATACTCTTACCCTGCTTGGTTCAATTCTAGCTTGGCTTTCTAGGACCCTAAACATATCGTTGTCTCGATATCTTTATAAGCCATGTAAGGGTATGAGCAGTTTGAAGGAAGGCTGGCAGGGGAGAGCCCCACGTACTCAAATTCTTCCACCTAATTATTTTATTTTATTTTATTTTTTACATGCAATACCTGACTATTTAAAGATTTTATTTATTTATTTATTTTTAGAAAGAGGGGAAGGGAAGGAGAAAGAGAGGGAGAGAAACAGCAATGTATGGTTGCCTCTCACATGGCCCTCACTGGGGACATGGCCCGCAACCCAGGCACATGCCCTGACTGGGAATCGAACTGGGACCCCCTGGTTCCCAGCCCGCGCTCAATCCATTGAGCTACACCAGCCAGGGCTAATTATTTTATTTTTTGATTGTATTTAATTTTTTTAGTGATTTCAAAGCCATTCTTTTTCTTTTATTTTTATTTATTTACTTTAATTTATTGGAGTAGCATTGTTTATTAACATTACTGTTTGATTTAACAAATTACCTTACCCAATACATATTTATGGAGCTCTAATTAGGTGAGGACACTAGGATATAAGGGACATGGGGGAACGAAAAGCTGTATTAGGATATGGGAAAATATAAGAATGAGTACAATGTGGATTCTGCCTTCAAGAATTGCTGTCTAGTGGAGGAAATAGATGCGTGATAAAACACCGCATGATTTCACTTTATGTGTGGAATCTAAAGAACAAAATAAATGAACACACAGAATTGAAACAGACTCATAGACACAGAGAACAGACTGATGGTTGCCAGAGGGGAGACAGGTTAGGGGGACTGGGTGAAAAATCTGAAGGGATTAAGAAGTACAAATTGGTAGTTACAAAATAGTCACAGGGATGTAAAGTACAGCAGGAGGGATATAGTCACTAATATTGTAATAACCATGTATGGTGCCAAGTGGGTACTGGAAATGTTGAGGGAACACTCTGTAAAGTACATGATTGTCTAACCACTATGCTGCACACTTGAAAATAGTATTGAATGCAAACTCTAACTGAAAAATAAAATTTTTTAAAATTAAAAAAAAAAGAAGACTCAATTACTAAGGAACAGGGAGCCGTGGTCCAAAGACCAAAACCAAGCACATCAGAAGCCAGCATGATCCCTCCACAGCTTTCTCTCATCCTCAGGCTGAGCTAATAGTGCAGCTCTGGGTGGAGAAATGACTGTGGGTCTTCAAGCCTCTCACAGACTCCGTGTCATGACACTTTCTGTAAGGGAAGCAGTGCGTGGAATTTTTTTCCCTTCTGCATGTTCTCTGAGAATCTCTCTGAGGAGTCTCCCTTCCTCTCCCAGAAGGTAAGAGCCAGGTCTTTCCTTTCCTCTGCATCTCCTCATAACGTCATGTACGGTGAGTGTTTGGCACACAAGGGGTGCTCTTCCTGTCCATGGTGCAGAATGACCAACATAACATAGCATTATGTCAATAGCATTTCCTCATTTTACAGACAAGGAAAGAAAAAAAATAATCACAGTAGTGCTTCTATAATATATGCCATACACACTTTGCATGTATTAACTCCTTTAATCCTCACAATAATCCCATAAGGTAGGTGCCATTATTCAGGAATTTGCCCAAGTTCACACAACGAGTGAGCAGGTCATACAACTAGTAACATGGGATTCAAAGCTAGGCAGTCTGGCTCCCTTGACCACTGTGTGATGCTATCTGGATGGAAGTAGCACAGGTCTGAGAAGAGGGAAAGTGGGAATACAACCCAGGAATCCTGTCTTCCAGGTCTGCCTATGCAATGAACCTGTTCGAGACTTCGCTCTCTAGATGATGAAAACAAGAATGTTCAGTCCCTGCAGTCCCTAAGGCCCTATCTCAGTTCCTGTCTTCATGGAACCCCAAGATAGCAGAGTGAAATTTTATCAAACAGCACTGCCCCTCCTTTCTCAGGTGACAGAAGGCCCTGGGGACCACCTGCCTGCAAGGCTACTTTTTCTCCCTCCCATTTCAAAGAAAAGATTAGCCCTGACCAACATGGCTCGGTTGGTTGAGCCTCCTCCTGCAAAGCAGAAGTTCTCTGGTTCGATTCCCAGTCAGGGCATGTCCCTGGGTTGCAGGCTGGTCCCAACTGGGATGTGTGCGATAGGCAACCAATGGATGTTTCTCTTCCTCTCTTTCTCCCTCCCCTTCCCCCCTCTCTAAAAATAAATAAATAAAACTGTTTTTTGTTTTTTTTTTTTTTTTGAAAGAGTTAACATCTGAAAGTAGAGTTTTTGAAAGAAAGCGACTATTTGGTCATAATTATAGTCAGAGTGGGCCACTGCTTTCTAGAAGCAGGAAAGCAGCTTCTAAATACAGCCTGCAAAAATGCAAATACCCACAAGCACTACCCTCCCACCCCATTTAGGTCCCTCACTCAAAGGCTGGGTGTGTGTATCTCGCTGCAATCTCCCTTATGAGAGGCCCCAGCTCAGCAGCACCCAGCTGCCCAGACCCAGGTGAGTGAGGGAGAAGGAAAATGGTCAGGTTTGTCTAATGTTCTAAAGGGAAAGAGCTGCTTCTCAAGTACGTGTAAGAATCAAGGGCACATTAGAAAACATTTAAAGCTTCCGTCAACTGTTGTGTGAGGAGCTCTGGGGATCTGAGCAGGGGAAGAGGGAAAGGCAACATGTAGAAGGGTTTGTGCGGGAGGACGCAGCCACTGTCCCTGTCATAGCTTTGAGACCAGGCCCATTTCTATTTCTAACCTGATGCCAGGTGCTTGAGTGCTTGTTGTTCTCCACCTAGCAATTTGGAGACTGCAGTGGGTATGCATATAACAGAACAGGATGCTCCCTGGACAAAAGTTCTGAAAGAAAACCAAAACGGAAGACTGGCCCCCACGCCCCCACTGGACTGTCTCTAATGACCCTGGGGGGAATGTTCCGGACATGCATGGGCATCTGCAAATTTACTCACCTGGAGTTGCTTCTACCTCCTGAGCCCTGGATCAGAAATGGGAAGTGAAAAGCCTCTCCTTGTGTTTGTATGTGGGTGTGGTTTTCAATCATTGTGATTCACAATCCCTTTTCTTGCTCCTAACCAATTTTCAATTAAGGAAATAATAACGTGAAAAGAAAAACACCAAAACATAAAGATTTTTTTATAAATTTTACCTGAAACTCCCAGAAGTCTGGAATTAGGTATACAGATTTCTGTGACACCTCTTCGGTGGCTGAGCTTTCTGTACACTCTTTAAATAAGAGGGGAATTTTCACTACTTCAAAATTATACCAGAAAGGCATGCAGATGAGAGAAGATAACTAGACTGTGAGGAAGTCGAAAATATTTGGTAAGGATGTTCAAGTTTGGGAAAGTTCAGCTGAAATAACAATTTGTGGGTAGAATATTAGCTGGGAATTGGCTGCAGAATTGCCCAAGGATTAAAAGAACTTTGGTGAGGAGTGGGGGACAGAGGATGAAGTTTGTACTCAGGCTCAGGATATGGAAAAGGATTCAGGAAAGCAAGGAGTCCTGTGTGCTCAAAGTTTAATGTCCTAAGTCCTAACCAGCCCCACCGTGTCTAAGGCATGACCAGTAAGTAGAATCAGAGATTCCATTCAGCAAAAGCAGACAGGAAAACAAATCTCTTTTCTTTGTTTGTCCTGGTTGAAAACCAAACACGGTAGCCATCTGAAGAATTTCCAGTGTTGGGAGAGTGCAGGCTGGGAAGGGAGAGTAAAAATGCAGTCAGCCTCTGACCACAAGGGAAATCTTCCTAATGGCTCTTCACAGGCCATTGTCCAAACTGTGCTCTGGAATGTTCATGGGGTCCTTGCATCTCCTTTGAGTCTAGCCCACAGGCCACTGCTTACCCTCTCTTTTCCAGTCATCCTCCCAATATTAAGACTTAACATACTTGCCTAGGACTGAGCACCCTGAACTACTTGTGTGCATCACAGGTCATTTCCAACTGCTGTGGGAAAGCACTGAATGAAGACAAAGTACTAGGCCCTGACAAGGCTTAGCCTCTAGGGCACAGGTGGCAAACCCAAGGCCCCCGGGCTGAATCTGGCCCTCCACCTTGTTTTATCCAGCCAGGCACCTTGTTTCTACCTGGCAGCAGCACCGAGCTCCTTGCCCCTAGTTAAGGAGTAATTACATTTATACAGTCCTAAAATTACATTTGGCCCTTTGAAGGCAACCGCAAGGCTGATGTGACCCCCGGTGAAAATGAGTTTGACACCCCTGCTCGAGGGGGAGAGGGGAAGATATGGGGAGAAGGTTCTAAAGGTCAACTGCAGTGTCTCCTAGTCTTCATGTACCTTTTCAACAAAGACAAATTCCATTTGACCCACTAACAGTTTTAAAAAACTTGACCTTTTGCAAAAATAGAGAAACTAAAATTATAGCCTTGCCTGTATCTTGGATGCTTTGGAAACACAGCATCACAGTGAGGCAATCTAGATAGAGTGCCAAACCAAAGCAGAGCCAAGAGTGAGAATTTTACGCCATTAACACAAAAGGTTGGGAGGCCCGGTTGAACTTGAGCACAATCTCTTGGGATCTTAGATCCAGCGTGTTTTCTAACTGTGGATATCAGTAAGAAGTTTTGGGAAATACCTCAGTCTGGTATTGGACTTGGGGCAAGGAAGTCCTATGAGAACTTAATCAATTTCTCTTCTCTAATAATCTTTCTCACGTCCCCTCCTGGACCAGTCTACCTGCAAGAGTGTTCCACTCCTCTGTTAGAACAAATTAATCATGTTATTTAAGAACGTCAATGCTGTCCCAGTTATTGAAAAAGCCCAGTTATTTTTAGAGCCCACATAATTTAGCCCCACCCCACATAGCCACCAGTGCTCACCCGCACGCTTCTCTGATCTAGTTGGGCTCGCCTGCTCACTGTCACCAGATAGCTTACTCATTCTTGCCTTTGCATTTAAAGACCAGTATTCTTCATCCTGAACCCTGAATCTGAATTTTGTCTTTCTCTTTAACAATCCCCAAAAGGACCTACTTTGGGAAATTTTTTTTAACCAACTATTTCAATTTTCATCTCTCCCATCTCCAAGTAATTATCAAGTCATAGATAGATAGACATAAATAGATACTGTAGATAGATAGAGTCCCCCAACTATATTGTAAGCCACCATGACTATAAATTTTTTTTAAGATTTTTTTATTATTTTTTTAGAGAGAGGGGAAGGGAGGGAGACAGAGAGGGAGGGAAACAGTAATGTATGGTTGCCTCTCACATGGCCCCCACAGGGGACCTGGCCTGTAACCCAGGCATGTGCCCTGACTGGGAATCGAATCAGGACCCTTTGGTTCCCAGCCTGCACTCAATCCACTGAGCTACGCCAGCCAGGCCCCGTGACTATAAATTTGATGTTACAATGCCCCATATAAATTGTGCTCAATAAATAACTATTGATTAATTGTAGTCCTTCTTCTTCTATGAGTTAAAGGTTAAACGCACACAAAACCAATCTCATTTGCATCACGTGGAATTTCAAAACAACATGACTTGCAAGCATATTTGGTTCCTTTAAGTTTGGTAACACAGGGAAAAAATGTAGAATGGTTGTGCCAAGGATAGTAAAGGAATGGGTTCAAGATAGAATAAAATGCTTGCTTATCACTGGCAATTTGAGTGCTTATCTGAAAAATTGGGCACCTCCAGACTATTGCACTCTTCCTGGCATTCCAATCCAGGGCACCATATTAAATTCTTTTGCCCTTAAGACTTTTCTCCTCATTCTCTTTTCTTTGAGAGAGTGAGTATAAATTTGAGAAAGAGGTTTAAAAAATCCATATACTTCTTTTTTTTTAACAATTCTTTTTTTTTTTTAAGATTTTATTTATTTTTAGAGAGAGGAGAAGGGAGGGAGAAAGGGAGAGAAACAGCAATGTATGGTTGCCTCTCATATGGCCCTCACTGGGGACCTGGCCTGCAACCCAGGCATGTACCCTGACTGGGAATCGAACCGGGACTCTTTGGTTTCCAGCCCACACTCAATCCACTGAGCTACACCAGCCAGGGCCCATATACTTCTTAAAATGGAATATAGCAGACATATAGACCAAAAAAAGAGAGCACAGAAATAATAAGCCAATGGGGAAAGGGTAGTCTTTTCAACAAGTGGTGCTGGAGAAAGTAGATATTCCCACATGCTAAACAATGAAATTGGACCTTTATCTTATACCATATACAAAAATTAACTCAGAATGATCCAAAGGCCTAAACTTAAGAGCTAAAACTAAGAAACTCCTAAAAGAAAACAAAGAAAACTTTTTATGACATCCAGCCAAGATGGAGGTGTAGGTAAGTATACCATGCCCCCTCACACAACCAAAAGGACAACAACAAATTTAAAAACAAAAAACAACCAGAACTGAAAGAAAATTGAACTGTGTGGAAGCCCGACAACCAAGGAGTTAAAGAAGAAACACTCATCCAGAACAGTAGGAGGGGTGGAGATGGGCAGCTGGGTGGAGAGGACTTGCAGCAAGGCAGCGGCTGGCGGGGCAGGCGGTCCTATGGCAGTGCTTTCCACACACGTGTAAACACGCAGTCCTGAGAATTTACGTGTTTTGAGTGCAGCTCCGTGTAATTCCCGTGTAGGCAAGTGTGGATCATGTCTGTGGAATAGGAATTCTCTAATAGGAATTTGGCAAAAATGTATCTTAAGAGATTCTGGCTTGCTGAGCCCTGTAATATATATTACCCTGGTCCTGTCTGCCACCAGACCTGAATTTACATCCTAATGCTCTGCTAATGAGTAAACCTACCCCTGTTCTGCATAATCCCATAAATAATCAAGCCAATGTAAATATGTCCTAAAGCTTCTAATAAAATCCCCGGCTAAGCTACCCATGAGATCTTTTTCCCAAGATGGAGGTGGAGGGAAAGACCCGTGGCAGCTGGATTCTCATCTCCAAGCATGTCTCTGGGTAAGATTGATTCACGCATCAGGGTACGGTCCCCTAAAGGATTTCGCTGGTACGAAATCCCAGCGTCATGGTCCCACATCTGCGTGCAGATAAACTGGGTGGAACTGGGGAGACTGAGCAACCCAGGGTTTCAGTGCAGGGAAATAAAGCCTCAAAACTTCTGACTGAAAAAACTTGTAGGGGTTAAGGTGACAGGAAAACCTCCCAGCCTCACAGGAGACTTCTCTGGAGAGATCCACAGGGTCCTAGAATGTATACAAACGCACCCACCCTGGAATCAGCACCAGAAGGGCCCAATTTGCTTTTGGATAGCAGGGAAAGTGACTGAAAGAGGGCAGAGAGCTGAACGAGTGGCATTGTTCCCTCTTGGACCCCTCCCCCACATACAGCACCACAACACAACCACCTGGGTTGCCCCACCCTGGTGAATACCTAAGGCTCCACCCTTTACAACATAATAGGTGCACTGAGAAAAAGAAATATGGCCCAAATGAAAGAACAGATGAAAACTCCAGAAAAAATACAACTAAGCAACAAGGAGATAGCCAACCTATCAGATGCACAGTTCAAAACACTGGTAATCAGGATGCTCACAGAAATGATTGAGTACAGACACAAAATAGAAGAAGTGAAGGCTATGCAAAGTAAAATATACAGGGAACCAATAGTGAAGGGGAGGAAACCAGGGCTCAAATCAAAGATTTGGAACAGAAGGAAAAAATAAACATTCAACTGAAACAGAATGAAGAAACAAGAATTCAAAAAAAAAAAAAAAAAAATGAGGAGAGGCTTAGGAACATCTGGGACAACTTTAAATGTTCCAACATCTGAACCATGGGCTGCCACAAGGAGAAGAGGAAGCACAAGAAATTGAAAACTTATTTGAAAACATAACGAAGGAAAACTTCCCCAATCTGGCAAAGGAAATAGAATTCCAGGAAGTCCAGGAAACCCAGAGAGTCCCAAAGAAATTGGACCCAAGGAGGAATACACCAAGACACATCATAATTACATTACCCAAGATTAAAGATAAGGAGGGAATCTTAAAAACAGCAAGAGAAAAGGAGACAGTTACCTACAAAGGAATTCCCATAAGACTGTCAGCGGATTTCTCAAAAGAGACCTTGCAGGCAAGAAGGGGCTGGAGAAAAGTATTCCAAGTCCTGAAAGGCAAGGACCTACATCCAAGAATACTCTATCCAGCAAAGCTATCATTTAGAATGGAAGGGCAGATGAAGTGCTTCTCAGACAAAGTAAAGCTAAAGGAATTTGTCATCACCAAGCTCTTGTTATATGAAATGTTAAAGGGAATTATCTAAGAAAAAGAAGAAGATAAAAACTATGAACAGTAAAATGACAGCAAACTCGAAACTACTAACAACTGAACCTAAAAAACAAAAACTAAGCAGAGGACTTCCACCAAGATGGCGGTGTAGGTGGACGCACTACGCCGCCGCTCACAACCAGAGAGTTTAAACAACGAACGCGATAGCGGAAAATAAACAACCAGAACAGACAGAAACGAACTGAAGGGAAGTCCAACACCCAGGAAGTGGGAGAGGATGTACATCCAGGCCGGTAAGTGGGGCAGAACCAAGAGGAGGAGCGGAGTGAGAGGCAGTTTGCCTGGAGGGACTCACACCCCGAGCGCCTAAACAAAACACGACCCTGAACAACAGGTGAACCTCACAGGCCAGCGGCGTAACCAGAGAGGCCAGTGGGAACCAGCAGGGCTGAGACTGGCAGAAAAGGTGGTGGGGAACTAGGGAGCGGAGGGGAACTAGGGAGCGGAGGGAGATAGGGAGCTGGTGGTGATCGGCAGTCGCCATTGCTCCCTCCCAGGCCCCGCCCCCAGAGGAAACGTCACAAAAAAAACGACCCAGGTTGCCGGGCACCGGCGAACACCTGAGAATCCAACAAGTGCACCGAGATAAAAAGAATGAAAATGGCCAAAATGAAAGATCAGAACAAATTACAACTAATGAATGACGACATAGTCAACCTATCAGATGCTCAGTTTAAAACACTGGTAATCAAAATGCTAACAAAACTGGAAGAAAGGTGGACGCAAATAAATGAACAAATGAAGAACACGATAAAGATAATGAGGGATGATCTACAGGGAACCAATAGGGAAAAAAAGGAAGCTGGGACTCAAACCAATGGGGTGGACCAGAAGGAAGAGACAAGAATTCAAAAAAATGAGGAGGGTCTCAGGAACCTCAGAGACGTTTGTAAACGACCCAACATCCGGATCATAGGGCTGCCAGAAGGACAAGAGGAAGACCAAGAAATTGAACGTATTTTTGAACAGATAATGAAGGAGAACTTCCCAGATCTGGCAAAGGAAATAGGCTTCCTGGAAATCCAAGAAGCTCAGAGAAC
>PVJI01015451.1:0-41123 GCA_004026765.1 Micronycteris hirsuta | reverse complement strand
GTTATATGAGGTATGGAGGAATATCAACAGGGGAGTGGTAGGGGGAGAGGGTGGGAATGGGGCACAGAACAAGTAGCATAAATGGGAGGTAGACAACAGACAGGGGGAGGTTAGAATAGTATAGGAAGTGCAGGAGCAGAAGGACTTATGCGTATGGCCTATGGACAAAACTAAAGGGAGGGGTAAGGGGGTGGGGGGAAAGAAGGGGGGAAGTGGGGCAACTGTAACAGCATAATCAATAAAATATAGTAAAAAAAAAAAAAAAAAAACAACTGTTTACCCTGACAATAATTTCAGGTTAACAAAAATATTTCTTTGTAGATGTGATTATCACACATAAAATAATAAAGAAACTAAGTTGTGATTCTTCTTAAATTTTTTGATTATTAAAATATTGTTTAATACTTTAATTCAAAACATACTATTTTGACATTCAGTAAGAGACACTGAGCAAACCAGGATGAACCAGACAGACAAGATCCTGTCCTCTAAGCGAATGGGAAAAAAAATACTCCCTTTACTCCTGCCCTCACAGTTCCATACCCTCTTCCTAATGCCCTTTTAGAATGAATTGACTCTAATTCAACTTAATCAGCTTCAGTTTACTGCCTAGGCTTTTAGTTTGTGCTCAAAAACTTTTTAAAAATCTTTGTTTAATGTCAAGAAAGCAGATATGTGCCTAGCTCTCCGATTAATTTTCAGTTTAATTATTTAGGTAATATTTCAAACTTACCTCTAGCTCTTTCCATTCTCTTGAACTTCGTATTTTCATACTCTTCTTAACCACCAAACCTTTACAGATTGCCTTTCCCTTAGCCTTGTAACAAATGCCTTGTCACCTTTCAAAATTTAGCTCTGACACTCCCTCTCTGTGACACCTCCAACACTGTGATTTTAACCTTTTTCATCTCATGGTACACCTAAACTAACTACTAAAATGCTGTGGCACACCAAAAAATATATTTGTGGCCCATCTGACAAAAAAAATAGCTATTATTTTGATTCATTCACACCGGATGGCTGTTGGGTTGTCTGTTGTAATTTTTTATTTGGTAATCTAAGGGAAAAACCATCAGTGCCCCTGACAATTAGTCAGGTATTGCATGTTTTTAAAATTTTGCAGCACACTGGTTGAAAAGTTGTTGCTTTAGCATACCAAAGTGACGTAAGTCCTTTACTCCTTGTGTCGTTGTATACATAACTTGGATAAAGCGATACTACTATAATGTAATTGTCTACATACATATTTTCATCTGCTGTGTTCTTTCAAGTGTATGCAGGTATTTTTTTTATTTTGGGATCTGACATGTATATGAGGCCTGTCCAGAAGGTATCTAATCATGTAATATGAGAAATAGAGACTTATTGAATAAAATACAAGATACAAGAAACATTGTACATAGGACAATGACAATTCAGTTTCCTTTCAAAGTAGGCACCATGGAACTTCATACAGTTCTCTCAGTTGCCATCAGCTGCCCGGTCATATTTTCCTGAATCTCTTCAACAGTCTGAAATCTCTTCTCTTTCAAAGGTGATTTTAGTTTTGGGAAAAGCCAGAAGTTGCAGGGCACCAAACTGTGTTGTAGGGGGGCTGAGTCACCTGGGTGATTTTATGTTTCACCAAAAATGCTGCAAGAGACGTGATGCATGAGTCAGTGGCGTTGTGATGAAGTTGCCAATCACCAGTACCCCATAGCTGTGGCCTTGAGTCACCCCAATAGTTTCCACAAAGAAATGTTCAACCTTAACACAAAATTTGATGGAAATTCATTGCTCTACTCACTCAGTCATTTTGAATGTGATGGCCACACAGTACACGTACTCACCCAATGGCATCACTGCCCCCACTGACTAGTACAGTGAAGTCATCACAGTTCATGCATGTGCATTCCAGTCCACTTTCCTAGCTGCCAGGTTACATCAATGTCACATAAACCATTCTCTCCTTATATTAACAATGGCTGGACTTTTTCTGGACAAACCTTGTTTATTAGGCATTCAAATATTAGATTTCAGTAAACCTAAACCATTCCTCTGGCTTAAATTCAAAGGGATTGTACATGTAATCCACTTTCCTGACAACGGCTTTTTGCCATTTGGTTATTTTTATAATTGGTGTTAAGTACCAAATCTCTATCCCAGAAAATTCCAAACTTATTTATGCCAAAGAATAAACAAATAGGTATTTATATTGTGACATTTAAAGGTTATTAATGCAACAATGAACTTTCAGTCTGTTACTCTGATTACTATAGAAATTCTCACTCATGTTTTCTGAGGGGAACACGCTCAGTTCTTCAGAGCATCATCCTGATACACCAAGGTTATAGGTTTAAAACCCTGTCAGGACACATACAAGGAGCGACCAATGAATGCATAAATAGGTGGAAAAACTAATTGAGGTCTCTTTCTTTCTCTAAGTCAATAAATAAATTTTTTTAAATGATTTAAACAAAGATGTTCAAGTTTCTTAACTTCTCAGAGCCTTTAACAATGCATTCTCAGAGTCCTATGAATACAAAAAAATTCTAAACCTTATATATGATCAGAGGTGTTGGGTGGGGAGCCAGGGTAGAGGGTAGCATACCTACTAATATCTTGAGGAATGTAATAGTTTAAGAAATGCTTAACCAGAAATTATCTGTTGCTAGAAAATGGCTTTTAAAGAAATAGAAAAAAACTGTTGAAATTTTTAAGGCCGTTAAAGTCTATAAAAATTATCAGACTGTAAAATGGTATTTTTTAAAGAATAGTATCTCTTAATTACATTAATTCTTCCAAGTTGATTCAGTCTTAAGCTAAGAAACTTATTTATGGAGAACAACAGCAATAATTTGACACTGAGGAAAAATAGAAGTTAAATATTCACTTGAAGGGTCAGTGACTGGCACTATTATTTATTATTTAATAGGCAACGAGAGCCAGACAGTTATGAGAAAATCATTCCTGACATCCAGGAACCAGCCTGACAGTGTTGTTAGGAGAGTCCTGACACAGCTAGCCCATGCTTTTCTGTTGGACATAAAAACCTCCACACCCCAACATCAGACAATGTTACCCTATGATTGTGACAAAGTGAGACAGGTGGGAAGCAAGATTGGTTTATAATTTTGTCTAAGAGACAAAAACAAGGTCAGTATGCTAAACCATGAATAAAATTGTTTGGTATCACTGATACTGGCCAGTCAGCTTTCTGAGGTAATCCAATTATTTGTGCTGAACGGACTAAGAGTGGGCACAAAATGAATTTCTACATTGAAGACCACACTATGCAAGTAGTCCAGTGAGAGAAGGCCACTCCGTTTAGTCCTACTTGATAGATTGGGTTCTTTTTTTTTTTTTTTTTTTTAAGATTTTATTTATTTTATTTTTAGAGAGAGGGGAAGGGAGGGAGACAGAGAGGGAGAGAAACAGCAATGTATGGTTGCCTCTCACATGGCCCTCACTGGGGACCTAGCCTGCAACCCAGGCATGTGCCCTGACTGGGAATAGAACCTGGGATGCCTTGGTTCCCAGCCCGCGCTCAATCCACTGAGCCACACCAGCCAGGGTAGATTGGGTTCTTAATGAACTAGTTAAATTCCTCACCAAAGAAAAGAGTGTGAAGTTGTCTTGGCACACATTTTTAAATTTAAAATACTTTGAGCTTTTAGAAGTACTTTCAGTCGGTTAAAACACACTTGGCTTCTATGTCTGAAACTAACTCGCCTCTTCTTGCAAATGCTAGGAATTAACTGAAACAGTTCTTAAACAAAATGTAATTATCGATTATTTATTGTTAACCCAGGCAAACAAAGTATATTGAAAATAAAATGTGAAATGAGCCACGAGAGTCGGACTGTTACTGGTTAATGACGTTCTGCTTTCCACACGGATTGACTGAATCAACAGCAGGGTCTCTGTCTAGCTTTATCGGTACAACTCTAGCAGCCAGCAGTGCCCAGCACCACATTATAGGTACTAAACGTTCTTTTAAACCATTTTTCGCCATCACAAAATTCCGTTTTTACAACACTATATATGCTCCCCCGGAAATCCATAATATTATGTCGTGAACAGTAGATGAAACAGTATTTGAATTATTTTGCTTGAAATGGACTTACTGGGTCTAAATTCACCTGCATTCCTTTATTCTATTAATACCCAGGTGGTGGTTTCACTTTCCAGCGTTTGCAAGTGTCCCCAAAAGCAAGGACCTAACATCGCAATATCGCCAGTGTTCCGAGGAGCAGGGAAACCCTCCTAGGCCCAGCCGCAGCCGTCCCCTGTGGGTTCGCCCACTCGCCTGCCCTTGCCGTCGCCCTCCGAACGCTCACGTGAGCGAGGCGGCGTCCGCGGGCGGCCACAGCGCATGCACTCTGAAAGGGAGCCGCCGGAGGTGCAGACGCGGGGAGGCGCGGGCTGAGCTCGGGGACCCTGGACGCTGGCCGGCGGGACCTGAACGCCGGGGTAGTGCGGGCGGCAGCCCACACGTGACCGCTCGCGGTCGCGCTGCAGGTCGGCTTCCACGTTCTGCCACTTCAGTCACGGAGGCGCGCGGGCGGGGGGCGGAACTCGCCCTCTCTCGGCCCCGGATTGGCTGCGCCCGCCCTTCCCCTCACCTTCCGGCCTGTCCGAGCTGCTGCAGGAAGACCGCGGTCCGGGGGCCGGCGCGCGGAGGGGACGCGCTTTGCCGTGTCAGCTGGAGCTCTCCGCTAGTAACAGTTTCCAGGAATAGTTTCGGTTGATGTTATTATTTTGATCGGTGGAAGATGTTGGCATTTATTTTCGCTTCCGCAAGTGTTTTGCGGGCAACTTGAATGACTTTTTTTTTCCCCTCCGGAAATGCTATATATTTTCTCCCCCAAGTGCTCATATCCTTATTTTCCATGACAGATCTTGACGAAAATATATGCAAAAAATATATAAAGATGATCACTAATATAGTTATATTGAGTCTGATCATTTGCATTTCTTTAGCTTTCTGGATTATATCTATGACTGCGAACACCTATTATGGTAAGTATGAATGTCCTAAGTCCTTGTTTAATACACTAATCGGTAGAATTTAAAATTGTACTACTGTGAAATCCAAAACTCATATGCTCCGAATGGTTATGAATTGTGTTCACTTAACTTCTACAGCCTGGATTTAATTTACCAGAAAATATGAACAGTGCCTTGAACGTTGCAAACCCTTTAATAAATGCTGCTTGTGAAAATATTAGTTATCTATTTCAAAATGTTTTCATGTTTTAAGTAATTATTACATTCTATCTTGATGAGAAATAACTGAAGCATAGTTTCGTAAAGTTATTGCTGTGACGCTTTTAATAAGAATATTCTTAACATGATTTATCTGTTTCATTTGCCCTGTAAAAATAAAAGATGGTATAGTGCTTATACGTGGAGATTCAGAGAATTTGTCTGCTGTTCGTTCACTTCAGAAGAACAGACTTCTTTTAAAGTCTGAAGCTACTTTGCATAAATAGGAGGTACTCCCGCCTCAAATCTTTAAGGTTTTGAATCTGCTTTAGAGCGTAAGCATGCCTTTACACAAACTTCCTTGGTTCACTTATAAAAACAAAACACTGTTAAGTTGAAGCGGAAAAGTGAGAAGTAGATTGAGAAAGTGAACTCGTTAAGGATTGCATCGTAAGTGATTGCCAGTTCAGACCTTAGTTCTTTCTTAGAGACGAGTGAATGTTCGAACGGGTGTTCTTCGGGGTACACAAGCTTTCAGAGCTGTTCTTTCATCACGCATCACAGCAGGGATGAGGTTTGGGGAGGAGAGGCAAGGGAGGAGGAGATTTTCCTTAATGCCAGTATTAACTAAATAGAATGAAACATGATTTGTATGTAAATTGAAGGTCTTCCTGGGGCCAGGCACCTGATGCAAATAAGTGAAGCTATCCCAGGTCTTTGTATTTATTAAATACAAGGGAATAGTTTTCCCATTAAACTTTTGACTGTGTTTGTCTCTCATTTTCTTATTTTTGATAGAAACACAGGCACAAGCAGTAGTTCACATTTTCCTTTGTTGTAGACCCTGAGCCTTGGTGTTGCGTTGGTCAGGAATGGCGGGACTTCAAATGAGAAAGCAGTGTTCCATCCCAAGGAGGCAGCCTCACTTCACGTGTAGTCAATTCTGCCATGTGGCCCAAGTTTCCAGTTTTTAAAACAGAAGCCAGGAATCTGAATTTGTATATGAAATCTACTAATCTTTAAATATTAACTCAAATTGTTTATTCTTTGGGATTGTTTGTTTTATCTTAAATTGTTTAAAAATGCCATGCTAGCCAAACAAAACATCTGTGAGCTGGATGAAGTCTTTGGAAAAATCAGTTGCCAACTGTTGAATCCTGAGGTGTGTAGCATGTGAGAATGTTACTTTAAAAAAAAATCTCAGAAAGGCAGAGAGAGGAATATTGGATGTTGTTAAGAAGTTTGTTCTACGCTATTCTTCAGATCAAATACATGCCTCCTGTCCAAAAATAATTCATTTGAAATCTGCAAATATGTATGAAATATCTATTATTATAAACAATTGTAAATGGTTTCCAA
Organism: Micronycteris hirsuta; assembly: GCA_004026765.1. Taxonomy (NCBI): domain Eukaryota; kingdom Metazoa; phylum Chordata; class Mammalia; order Chiroptera; family Phyllostomidae; genus Micronycteris; species Micronycteris hirsuta. The sequence goes on along the minus strand of PVJI01015451.1, from coordinate 34,577 downwards.
AACTTGGACAGGACTTACTTGATTATTGCTAGAAGGATTGTCTCTCTGAAAATATACAAGTCTCAACATAAATATTTTACTTTGTGACTTTATCTCAGTTTTCTTATTTATGACAGTATTTTAATCCAGAATGCAGTTGTCAGTATTTACAGCCAAGACTAACCTATGCAGGATTCTCACAATTGATGTTCTACCTTTATAATTTTTCAGGTAACTTGCAGCCGATTTCTCCTTGGCGTTGGCTGTTTTCTGTTGTTGTTCCTGTTTTGATTGTATCTAGTGGCCTTAAAAAGAAAAGTCTAGACTACAGTGGGGCGTTAGGAGGTATGTTTTGCTTTGAACTGCATAATGTGTTTGCTTATATAACTTAGACTTATGTTTTCTAAATTCTGATTATATGAGACTATAAATCACAGTTATATATTTTAGACAATGATAAAGTTATGCATTGGTGTGCATTCCTATTCTGTCAAATTTTCAAATAGTAACATACCCTTTTAGTGTAATGTACAAATTTAACTTTGTAATTTGTATCAAGTAAATTAGTAGACTAGACTTTTGAGGACCTTGATCACTCTGCTCCTTTAGTTGGATTAAATTATCTGCTAGCAGAAACATTGGAGCACTCTTCCTAGGTGTAATATAAAAGAATCATTGGAAAAAACAGCTAACGGATGTATTGATATTTTTATATGAATTTTATTTTAACCATATAATCAATAAGTATTAGGAATTGTTTGTTTTATTTATTTTGTAAATGTTATATTGTACACACTATGTATCAGACACTGACTGCTGTTAGCACTTTGGAAGTATTAACCCATTTATAACAAATAATTTAAACAATCTCTGCTTAAATATAGTAACAGAGATATGCTTTGCTAAAAATATCCTCTCTCACCCTGGCTGGTGTGGCTTAGTGGATTGAGCCTGGGCTGCGAACCAAAGGCTCGGTGCTTCAGTTCCCAGTCAGGGCACATGCCTGGGATGCAGGCCAGGTCCCCTGTAGGGGGCATGCAAGAGCCAACCACACATTGCCATTTCTCTCCCTCTCTTTCTCCTTCCCTTTCCCCTCTCTAAAAAATAAATAAATAAAATCTTTAAAGAAAAAAAATATCCTCTCTCAGGTAGCAGCTGCCTTGCCTTGATTTTTATTATTCTTGACCTATACCAAGAAGGGTTAAGTCCTTCTTGAAATTCTGTCTTCTTTGGCTTCCATGTTATATATTAACCTGCTTCTTCTCTTATTTTTCTGATCTCTACTTTTGTTTTCTGACTTCTAGCCCTTGGGCCTCTATTCATTGCCTACCTAGCTTGATTTACAATTAGACGATAAGTATTAGAATCCTAGCACTGCCACCTGCTACCTCTGTGAACTGTGCCACGTTGCCTAAATCCTCAGAGCCTCACTGTTCTTTATCTTTTGTGAAGTAGGTCCTACGGACTCATTGGTAAGGCTCAAACAGGATAATGTATGGGACAGCACATCTTTTTAAACTATAAAGCATTATGTAAACATTCACTGTTAGTAATTCATTACCTACTTTCAACCATATTATAAAGTCTCCGAAGACAGAGTGTATCTTATGCTCCTGGGTCCCATGCTTCTTTGAATAGTGTTATACACATAATAGGTGCTTAGGAAACACATGTACATGACTTTAAAACCTCTGCTCTTTTCCTAATTATTTCAGTCTATGGAATGTTGGTCTTTTTTTCCCTTAAGGACAAAAAACTATAATGCTGATTTAAAGCATTAGAACTTGGGAATACTGTTATGGAGTATGACTGTAAGTCACTTAAACTTTCAGTGTTGTGAGTTTCCCATCTGTAAAATAAGAGGCGTTAGTAGTACTTTTAGCATTGACTTATCATGAAGAGTTATCCATATAAAATGTTTAGCATAGTACCTGGCATGCACAATAAGTATTTTACAAATGTAAGTGTTATTATTTTTCTTCCACTGCTACTATTCATAATCTTAGGAATTTTACTAAGGTTTGTCATATTATGCCTTTAGTGTGCTTAGGATTGAGACGTATTTCAGAACTACACAGGATCTGGGTATTTGGAGTCCTCATTGACGTAGGAACACATAGCTCAGTGTTGATAGAAGAGGGGGAAGGGCAGCGGTTGAGGCAGTGCTTCCGGTGGACACGGAAGTGAAGGGCTCTGGCCTCCCTGAGAGAGTATCCCCAGAATAAGAAGTGAGTCGTATGAGAGGATGTGTGGGAAAGGGCTTGTAAACTGCTGTATAAAGCACTGTGCAGGCAATGTGCTCCAGAGAAATATTGCTCAATCTACTCAGTCATTGTGTTTCTTTGGACATGTCAGTATAGACAGTTTGTCATCAGGCTTTTGATTTGACAACTTTAAATTTAATTTCACTTGCCAAGACTATTAGACTTAGTGATTTACCATTCTTTCATCCAGTCATTCAACAAATATTTAGTGAGGGTCCCCTGTAACCAAGGCACCGTTCTGGCCATTTACAATTTCGTAGTGAACAACAAAATGGGTAAAAATTCTACTGTCAGATTACATTTGTAGTCAGAGGAGACAGATGATAAATAAGATGGGTTTGAGTCATTTATCCCCCAGAAGAAGATACTGTAAGTACACAGCAAACGGGGTGTTGACAGGAAAGGCCAGTGGTTGTGCTCCCTGTGGTCTCACAAGGGTGGCCTTAGCCTCATTTTAGTCAGGTCTGGTGTTCAGTTTTTCTGAAACGGCAACCTCATTCTACCAGGTACCCACAGCTGATCAGAGCCAAGAAAACTGGTTTATGCTGCTCATTATCACAAGGGACTGAAACATGAGCCAGAATACTACTATATTAATCTGATAAAATACTGAACTAGCAGGCCAACTGGAATATAAACATTTCTGTTCGGGCATGTCCTATTCTTGTACTCAGGCTATTTGAGAATTCAGATTATAGTTAAAAGGTTGCTTTGAAAGAACAAAGTCTGAGAAACAGTAATGCAAGTCGCAGATCAAAAGGTCTTGTTCATTGTAGTGTTTGACAAGCCTGCCAACTTCTGGTTCTTGAGGTGTTCGTGTTGTTGTTAAACAAAAAACCTTAGAGGCCAAAAGGTTTTGTGAAAGAAAGGGGTTACGAAGCTATATGCTGGCCAGAAAAAAAGATCAGGTCCTGAGACATACAGTCTAAACCACTGGCAGCAGAGTCAGATGGAAAGACAAAAAACGTCTCTATCATATGAAATAAGGCCTGAGGGGCTTATTGGTGAGGGGAGCTGATGGGACTGTTTTAAAGATGTAAAATGATTTGAAAGAATTTACACTGGCTGTAGGTAGGGGGGCGGGGGGGATGAAGCAGGACCAATTCTAGAATAGGTGCAAAGTCTATAAGGAAGAAATATTTACTACTTTTGATTGGTTATGGGCAACAGTCAGGAAAGTTCACTCATAAGCAGGGTGTAGTGGCATATCAAGTTTGAAGATTTCTTTTTGGATAGCTTCCTGGAAGTTCATTCAAAGCTCCAACATACATTCAGGAATGTAAGCAGACTTTTGTTAGTTGGACAACAGCTATTAACTGGATAATTACCCTTGTTTTTTTCTCCCAGTCTCTGGCCCACTGTAATTTAATTTAGAACATTTTTCTCTTGTCAGTGTACCATAGTCTTTCTCTAGGTAAATTACATGTGATAGAGTTGATTAAATTTGAATTTATTAAATTATAAAATTTCAATCCTGCCAAAGATTATACTCAAGTCACCTTGGTTGGAATTTTGGGTGTAACTCCAATCCCATCTTCAGAGACATGTGTAGACAGTTACTTTGTTTACCCAGATGGCATCTGTTATGTACACCATTTACTTGTTTTATTTATTTATTTATTTATTTTTTAAAGATTTTATTTTATTTATTTTCAGAGAGAGGAGAAGGGAGGGAGAAAGAGCAATGTATGGTTGCCTCTCACATGGCCCTCACTGGGGACCTGGCCCGCAACCCAGGCATATGCCCCGACTGGGAATCGAACCGGGACCCTCTGGTTCCCAGCCCGCACTCAATCCACTGAGCTACACCAGCTGGGCTGTTTTATTTATTTTTTAAAGTATTTTTTATTGATTATGCTATTACAGTTTTCCCAATTTTTCCCCCTTTATTCCCCCTCTACCCTTCACCCCCAACCCTCCAGCATTACCCCCTACCTTAGTTCATGTCCATGGGTTGTACGTATAAGTTCTTTGAGTCCTCTGTTTCCTATACCATTTTTTATCTCTCCCCATCTATTTTATGCTTACTAATTATGCTTCTTCCCTGTACATTTTCCCCCTATTCCTCCCATCCCCCTCCCCCCTGAACTCCCTCTGCGATATCCATTTCTCTGATTCTGTTCCTTGTTTGCTTACTTTTTGTTTTCGTTGTTTTTCTTTTCTTTTAGGTTCATTCGTTGATGGTTGTGAGTTTGTTGTCATTTTATTTTTCATATTTTTTATCTTCTTCTTAGACACATCCCTTTAAAGTTTCATATAATAAAGGCTTGGTGGTGATGAACTCCTTTAACTTGGCCTCATCTGGGAAGCACTTTATCTGCCCTTCCATTCTAAATGAAAGCTTTGCTGGATAGAGTATTCTTGGATATAGGTCCTTGCCTTTCATGACTTCAAATACTTCTTTCCAGCCCCTTCTTGCCTGTAAGGTTTCTTTTGAGAAGTCAGCTAATAGCCTTATGGGAACTCCTTTATAAGTAACTGTCTCCTTTTCTCTTGCTGCTTTTAGGATTTTCTCTTTGTCTTTAATCTTGGGTAACTTAATGATGATGTACCTTGGTGTGTTCCTCCTTGGTCCAACTTCTTTGGGACTCTGTGGACTCCCTGGACTTCCTGGAAATCTATTTCCTTCACCAAATTGGGGACGTTTTCCTTCATTATTTGTTCAAATAAGTTTTCAATTTCTTGCTGTTGTTCTTCTCTTTCTGGCACCCCTATAATTCGGATATTGGAACGTTTCAGGGTGTCCCAGAGAATCCTCAATCTCTCTTCATTTATTTGGATTCTTGTTTCTTCATTCTGATCCAGTTGGATGTTTATTTCCTTCCTTTTCTTTCAGATTGTTGCTTTGAATCCCAATTTCCTTCCCTTCATTGTTGATTCCCTGAATATTTTGCTTTATTTCATTTTGGGTATCTTTCATTTGTTCTTTCATTTTTTGACCAAGCTCAGTCAGTCCTGAGCACTTTGATTACTGGGGCTTTAAATTCTCCATCAGATAGGTTGGCAATCTCCTCATCGCTTAGTTCTGAGGTTTTGCTGTGTTCTTTCATTTGAGCCATATTTCTTTGTCTTGGCATACCTGATAAGTTGTAAGGAGGTGGAACCTTAAGTATTTACCCAGGCAGAGCAACCCTCTTTGCTGCGCTGCCTGTGGGGGAGGGGCCAGAGAGGGAACAATGCAGCTTGCCTGCTCGTCTCTAGCTCACTTTCCAACAGACTCTCCCATCAGACTGGAAGTATCGCTCACCGTGACAACCCCAGCTGTAGCCCACAGTCAGCTCTGAGTCTCAGTTTCCCCTTAAGTCAGTCCCTCCCTCGAAGCTCCACTGAGCTCAGGAGTCAGCCCTGCCCCTCAGCCACCTTGCTTCAGTTTTTCTGAGTTGGCCTGCGTGGTCCCCCTTACCAGTCTGGTTGTTCTGGGTGATTTTTTCTTTAATTCCTTGGTTGTCGGAGTTCCATGCACTCTGATTTTCTGGTGCTTTTGGTTGTTTATTCATTTTAGATTGGTTGTTATCCTCCTTTTGGTTGTGTGAGGAAGTGAAGGGTTTCTACCTACACCTCCATCTTGGCTGGAACTCCATTTACTTGTTTTAAACTCAGAAGTCAGCCATAATCCTTGAGTCTTCCAGTGCTTTGGGAGCACCTTATTCGTGTGCATATTAACTTATCAATGACAATTGGGAATTGGAAAGATGGGTTGGGGAGGTGCCATAGATACAAACTGGAGATAGTAGTTACTAATTTAAAAATTCAGACAAAGCTGGAAGTTTCTAAAATTCCAAGACATGTTTAAACTGCATGAAAGAAATTACTCCTTCAAAGCCTTCAATTCATTTCCTCATTCTGAACCCGTTGTCAACATGAACATTGATCACTTTATGTAATTTTAAGGCACAGGTGGCAAACACAAGGCCCACGGGCTGAATCCAGCCCTCCACTTTGATTTATCCAAGCCAGCACCTTGTTTCTACCTGGCAGCAGTGCTGAGTTCCTTGCCCCTAGTTAAGAAGTAGTTACATTTATACAGTCCTAAAAGTACATTCGGCCCTTTGAAGGCAACTGCGAGGCTGATGTGGCTCCCAGTGAAAATGAGTTTGACACCCCCATTTTAAGGTGATTGAAGTGAAAAAAAAAAATGCTGATGACTTTTATAGTATCTCACGATGGGTTGTCTTAGGGCCATCTTCTTTGAGTTTGTTTAAAAACAATGGAACAAATTGTTAATAGTGACTGGCCATAAAGAAGAGAGAGATGAGAGATGATGAAGGGGAAGGAGAGATTCTTTGACTTTTATTTTATATACTTATATATATTTTGGCTTTCCCTCCAGTAGTCATGTACTACTTTTGTAATATTTTAAAAACCAATTGAAAAAACTTGAAGCTTAGAGAATAATAATAATCATAATTAATATTGTAAAATACATAATTACAAAAAATAATGTTGAGATCTTACCACAACTGTCATTACTACCCATGACATTAATTAACATTTATTAAGAGCCTTCTGTGTACTAGATAATATAACATACACCTTATAAAGTTTATCTTGTTTAACTTGTAGCAAACCAATGAGGTAGGAAGTACTATTACTCTTACTTACTATTGGAAAATCCAACCTTAAGGCTAGGTAACTTCTCCTAGTCATGTAAAGGTAAGCGGAGGAGCTGAGGTTTATACTGTCGACTGTGCAACTCCAAAACTGAAGCACTTTATTAGTATGTACTTCATACAGTATTACCCTGTTTCTTGCACTATCATTTAAAATGTACTAAAAGTAAGTGAAATGCCAATTATTGAGTATCTCTGGGTGGATCACTCAACAAACGTCTCCGTAGTTGTGATACTTGAACCTTGAACTGAACAACAAAAAGAGTTACTATAAGAATAGGACCATGGTTCCTTTTCCATTATTTAATAAAATATAATTTAATATTATTAAATAAATATTAACTTCTTTAATACTTATTTCATTTATTTTATTCATTTCTTTTATTATTCCATTTCTTTTATTCCATTATTTAATAGAATTTTGTTTAATGTGTTATTTAATAAAATATAGCAAAATTGAATATATTTATACAGAGAACAGAATTGTCAACCATAGAGTTAGCCAGGGATGAAGAGTTTATAAGTTAAAAATACAAGCAGACCAACCGTGGCAGGATGGCTCATGTTATGAGCCACCAGTTGGTTGGAGCATCATCCTGTACATCAAAAGGTTGTGGGTTCCAATCAGGGCCTGTATGGGAGGCAACTGATTGATATCTCTCTCTCTACATGCCCCCCTCTCTAAAATCAATAAACACATCCTTGAAAAGGATTTAAAAAAATACAAATAGGCTGGTACAATAAATTAAAGAAAAAAAATACAGCAGGCAACTTGGACAGTGCTACACAGTGTAATAGTGCCTTGGTGTGGTTATCACATTCTGGGAAACTGGTACAAATTCCTGCAGGGCTAAAACTTGGATTTTTGTCAGACCCAAAAACTGGGTCTAAACTGGAAGTTTAGATTCAAGTTTGGACTCAAAGCAACCAAAGTCGTGAGAGACCAATTTATAAATCAGAATGTAAATATTGGGGTGCCACAGCAGATCTAAGTGCTCAATGATAGATTAGCACGTTCCCTAAAAGAAGATCTATGAAGTTAGTATAAAAGTGTGCTTGGAAGTTTAAAAGAACATATAGAGAATGCAACCTTTTGTGTAATAAAGAAGAGAAAATAACAAACATGAATACATCTACTTATTTTTATAAAAAGAAACAATGAAAACTGGAAAACAGTGAAGTTGGTTACCTACAAAGAATGGAAAGAAAGTAAAATATAGAGGGAGGAATGGAAGGGACTTAGGAGGAAATGGCATTTCTCTGAGTAGTAGACTTTTTTTGTATAAGTTTGACTTTTGAAAGTGTGCCAGTGTTCTACATATTTATGAAATTAGTAAAGGTGGACAGGGGAGTCTAAAACTGAAAAGAAACTAAAACAGATGAACCCAATTGTATTTTACATTAATACTATAATCACACTGAAGAAAAAAGAAAAAGTAACTTAACATGCTGTATAACTATATTTCTTCTGTTTTGCTTACGGGAAGGGGAGAATTGCAAACCAATCCAAAATTATTTTTGGTAGGTATGTTTTTTGTTGTAGCAGTGGTGAAGCAATTCTAAAACAGTTTTAGATGTAATAAAGGATTGGCCAAATGAGTGAGATTGTCACTGTTAGAAGCCAGAATTATTAACTAAGGAGAAAGATGCATATAGATACGGAATAGAGAAAAGCAAGACAAACCCTGTGGAAATAGATTGGAAATGGTGTTACTGGTATATTCTTGCGATTTCTAAAATATTTATGTCTATGAGCATTTACATATGTATGTGCACGTGTGTATATTTGTGTATGTTTACTTTCCCTGCCCACAAAAAGCAAGTGTACCCCAGTAGAAATGAGCACATTGTGAGCCTTGATCTTGACTTCTAATACCCATTCTCCACTAAAATGAACCAGAGCTCCTCAGAGAAATAGCTGCTTCTAGGGCTGGGGCACAGTAGATTTGGCATGAGCCTGTAACATCTTGTTATGCCCGAAAAAGAGAAGATGCTTTAAAAAAATATATGATGGGGTCATGTCACATGGACACAGCAGCAAGCTTGTCTGATTTTTGTCTCTTAGTGTAACCACCCCTGCTCTATTTCTATTACTCTTTGCATAGAGTATTATTTTCAGTCCTTTTATTTTCAACCTATTTGTGTCATTGGATTTAAAATGAGTCTCGTCCTGCTGGTGTGATTCAGTTGGTTGGGCTTTGTCCTGCAAACTGAAAGTTGCTAGTTGTGTTCCCCATTGGGGCACATGCCTGGGTTGTAGGTTCGGTTCCCAGTCAGGGTGAATACAGAGTGCAGTAGGCAACTGATTACTGTTTCTCTTTCTCCCTTCTCTTTTCTCTAAAATTAAAAATAAATAAATAAAACAAGCTCTTATAGACAGCGTAGTCTATATGACTTATTGGGAGGGGGTTTTTTTGTCCCTTTTTTTCTTTCTAGTTACCATGAAAATTACATTTAACATCCTAAAGTTATAACATCATACTTTGAATTTTTGCCAGCATAACATCGATAACATTTTAAGACTCTGTCTTAATTTCTTCCTCATGTTTAAAAAATAGTTTGGCTAGATATAGGATTCTTCATTGACATCCTTTTTTCTCTTACCACTTTGACTGTATCAGCCTAGTGCCTTCTGGCCTCCAAAGTTTCTGGTAAGAAATCTGCTGATAATCTCAATGCAGATCCCTTTTTTGTGATCAGTTGCTTACCTCTTATTGTTTTCAAGATTCTCTCTTTGTCTTCTCAAAGATAGAGGTCTTTGAAAAGTTTGATTATAATGTGTTGCATGGTGGGTCCCTTTGAATTCATCTACTTGGAGTTTGTTGAGCTTCTTGCATGTTTATATTCATGTCTTTCATCAAACATGGAAAGTTTTTGGCCAGTACTTCTTCAAATAATTTCTCTACCCCCTTCTCCTTCTCTCTTCTCCTGGGATTCCCATATGTGTATATTGGTCTACTTAATGGTGTCCTACAGGTCCCCCAGGCCCTCTTCACTTTTCTTCATCTTTTTTGTTTCGGTTTTTCAGATTCGATAATTTCCATTGTTCTGTATTCAAGTTCACTGATTCTTTCTTCTGCCTAATCAAATGTGCCCTTGAATCCCTAGTGAATTTTTAATGTTTATTATTGCCCTTTTCAGCTTTAGTATTTCTTTTGCGTTTCTTTTTAGCTTTTCTATCTCGTTCTTAATATTTCAATATTGTGTATACATTGTTTTCCTGACTCTCACCATGTCTTCCTTATTTTTTGAGCATCTTTAAAAGACAGTTGTTTTAAAGTCTTTGTTTAGTTGGCCCACCATCTAGCCATTCTCAGTGACAGTCTCTGTTCATTTTTCCCCTTTGAATGGGCCATACTTTCCTGTTTCTTTGTGTGCTGTGTGATATTTTTGTTGAAATTGAATGAGGTGATAACTCTAGAAATCAGAATCTCCTTTATCCCCATGGTTTGCTCCTTTTTGGGGTATTGTTTTTGATTGTTATAGGCTGTCTCTGTGCCAAGGATCAGCTTGAGGTGTAAAACCTAAGGTCTTCTCAGTCTTTTTTGAGCCTACACCTTCCCCTGGGTATGCACAGTGACTCCCTCGTTTCTTACATAAATGCAGCTGCTTCTGAATATTCTGGTGTTTTAAGTCATCATCTCTCTTCAGGACAATATGAGTTCTCATCATTGACTGAATGTCCTAGTCTTTAATGTCTGGCTCCAAAAAGGAGAAAAGACAGAACAATGAAGGGAAGTTGGGGACCAGCTGTTTAAATCCTCTGAAAGTTGCCTTAGTCAGACAGGGAGGGGCTTGAAGTAATGTGAGACAGAGTACAACGGTGGCTTCCAGGGCTGTGTCTGGACTTCTGTGATCAGAAGTAGCAGTCAGTGATCAGAATACAAATCCTGATATTTGGGAAACAAGGCCCTTATTGCCCCCTGACTCCCACAAGCTGTATTCAACCTGCTCCTGTAACTCCAGCACTGCCTGCCACAATACTAAGGGTGGTAGATGGGGATCTGCTACCTAGCTAAGAGCTGGAATAATAAAAATTAAATGCAGTTTCCCTTCCAAACCTTCCCCTGAAGTTAAAAGCCTTCAACAGACTCTAGGGTTCTAAAATAGTTATATTATACGGATTCTTCCAGTTCATTTGTTGTCTGGGTAGGAAGATAGATTCCTACTCCTCCATCTTCCCAGAATCCTCTCTCTAATTCATTTTTATAGGATTAAATAGCCACTGTAATAATAGAAATGAGAGTACATTGCTATCTCGACACCAATTTTTACTCACTATAACAAAAGGCCTTTAAGGAATTTCTGTGTCATTTAAAAAGCTAATTTGAACATATGTTTGTACTGTCCTTATAAAATTACTTATGGAAAGGTTTTATAATTTTTTTTTAAAGATTTTAATTTATTTATTTTTAGAGAGAAGAGAAGGGAAGGAGAAAGAGCAATGTATGGTTGCCTCTCACATGGCCCTCACCGGGGACCTGGCCTGCAACCCAGGCATGTGCCCTGACTGGGAATCAAACCGGGACCCTCTGGTTTCCAGCCTGCGCTCAATCCACTGAGCTGCGCCAGCTAGGCTATAATTTTTTACTTAAACAAACCATAGCAAGTTCTTTAAGTCTCAAGTATATTTGATTTAGCAACTGATGTCAGAGCCTCTTTCCATATTGCTGTGACAGAAAGAACACATCCTGCCTTTTTTTTCTCTTTTGTGTCATGAAATGTAAGCTTCCCTTTTGTTTTCCTGATTGAACTATAAATTTTAGAAGCCTTCCTGGATATTGGACACTCATGGAGAAATGAATAATATCCCCTTTCTTCTTTGTTTGCCCAAACAAAAGAAACAGAGAGAAAAGTCTCAAAATCTAAAATCACATTCACAGAATGTATTCCATTATTCCATTTTTGGTTCCACGGGCAATCCAGAATTGCTTTCATAGTTTTAAGTAGGGAAACTTAGTTAAGAAATACACTATCTTCTCATATAGTTTGTGAGGCTCAACATGAAGTATGTGAAAATTCTTGGAAAAGCATAAAAAGCTTATATTTTGGAAAATAAATACCAGGCCATGGGAGAAAATGTGAAAAATAGAAATCTGAAAAACATTATAGTCTTACCTCCTCTGAGAGATTTACAGTTAATTTGAAAATTTTTCAGACTAGCCATCTGTCTAAATAGTATATATGATATATGTAATACATATTATTTAATAATAAAATCATAGTGTGTTCTGCAACTCCATTACAAAAAGTATTTCTAAAATAATCTCTTACATTTATATAGCATAGTTTGTTTGAAAGGAGATCAAAATATGGTAAGAAATACATCTCAATTTAATCAAAATGACATTTAGTTTACTGTTTGGTAATATCTTAATTACTAAAAATGGAAATGTATTGGAAATGTACATTTCAGGTTATAACATGAAAATAACTGGAAAAATCCATTTTTTACAGTATGAACTAAGTATAATTCTGTGTGTGTTTGTGTTTCTTTCAGGGCTGGTAGTTGGATTTATCCTAACCATTGCAAATTTCAGCTTTTTTACGTCTTTGCTGATGTTTTTCCTTTCTTCTTCAAAACTCACTAAATGGAAAGGAGAAACAAAGAAGCGTCTAGATTCAGAATATAAAGAAGGTAAACGAATTACGTTTGACATTTTTTTTTTTTAAAGAATTTATTTATTTATTTTCAAAGAGAGGAGAAGGGAGGGAGAAAGAACAATGTATGGTTGCCTCTCACATGGCCCTCACTGGGGACCTGGCCCGCAACCCAGGCATGTGCCCCGACTGGGAATCGAACCGGGACACTCTGGTTCCCAGCCCGCGCTCAATCCACTGAGCTACACCAGCCGGGCCGAATTACGTTTGACATTTTAAAACGTAACTTTGTTTTACTCTAAGATACAATCTCTTAATCAAAACTAAGACTATTGAAACAGATAAGTTTGATATGAGATTACTTTAAGTAGCAGCCTAATTTAGTTTATCATTACTTCACCACAATAACAGCAGAATTTTAGAAGCACTAAAGTCTTTTCATTAATTATTCTAAAACAGTATAGAATGTGGGCAAAGGTGTCATCCCACTTTTAGTCATTTTAAAATCTTTAATCATTTTTAATTTCTTAAACATTGAAATATATAAGTTCCTATAGCAGCATAATTTTCCTTCTGAGATGAAAACATTTCTTGTCCTCTTTTTCTACTGTTTGCTTCTAGGTGGGCAGAGGAATTGGCTTCAGGTGTTCTGTAATGGAGCTGTGCCCACAGAGCTGGCCCTGCTGTACATGATAGAAAATGGCCCCGGGGAAATCCCAATAGATTTTTCCAAGCAGTACACTGCTTCCTGGATGTGTTTGTCTCTCTTGGCTGCGCTGGCCTGCTGTGCTGGAGACACGTGGGCCTCAGAAGTTGGCACCGTTCTCAGTAAAAGCTCACCAAGGCTAATAACAACGTGGGAGAAAGTTCCCGTAGGTGAGTCTTTATTTAAGTTTCTTTTAAAAAAATGGACAAAAATACCTTGATTTATTGTGTTTCTTATTTAAGAGCCTTTTGAAAAACTGTTAGTCTCCTTAATTGGAAAATTGCTATCGGCTATTAAATGGGTGATAATAAATAATATTTGGAGGAAATGTTAGCAAACTTTACATAAATAATACAGAAACACAGAGATTGAGTCACAGACATATCACTAAGAAAAAGGAAGGGAACAAGAGATTATTCTTGTGGGCCTATTATGTGGTTAGTGCTCTAACATGTATCTTCTTTCCCCATTACCATTGTCAACCACAACTTCTTTTTTGTCTTTGTCATCGCCTCCTCCTCCCCTTTCTCTTCTTCCCTTCTCTTCTTTTCCTCCTATAGCTTCCTTTTTTTCCTCCTCCTTCTTTTCTCCTTTTTTTCTTCTTCATTATCATCATAATCATGAACAGCTAACATACTTGATTACCTATGTGCAAGGCACTGCTCTACATGGATTACCAGTAAGTACTATTAATAACCGTGTGGATGGGTTCTTCTATTTCTGTCTTACAAACAAGGAAACTAAGGCACAGAGAAGTTAGGTAACTTCACTACAGTCACAAAGCTTGGAAATGGCAGAACTAAGATTCAAGCCAGGCAGTGCGGCTCCACTGAACCGTTATACTTCACTGCTTAGAATGTCAGCAGTTGAGGAGAAAAGACTGTTTTCTAAATAGGCTATGTTCTTAACGATATTTGGATTAAATAAAAGAGAACTCTTTTCTAAAATTACTCTTGATTGGATAGGTACCAACATTTTTTTGCTTTCCTTGCTACTATGTATGTGCTGATTGTTAACCAGATGATTTTATTCATGTTTCTTCTTCAGGGACCAATGGAGGGGTCACAATGGTGGGCCTCACTTCAAGTCTCCTTGGTGGTACCTTTGTGGGCCTTGCCTTCTTCCTCACACAGTTGGTTTTTGTTAATGATTTGGACATTTCTGCTCCCCAGTGGCCAATTATTGCATTTGGGGGTATAGCTGGATTACTAGGATCAATTGTGGACTCATATTTAGGAGCTACAATGCAATATACAGGTAAGAACTGTACCTTCTTATTGCAACTTATCGGTGTATTAAAGAAATGGAAAAGAAAGTAAGATACAATAATGAAAACAATCCCAAAGACACCAGGAGTGAAAGACCGGGAATTACTGGGCAAAGTCTCTTCTACAGTTTTGACTTTCTTATTCTTTCTTGTTAAGCTGATTGCAAGAGAATTAGTCCTGCAGAGAAATGAGTAGAAGCTGTGTAAGGAGGATGTGATACTGTAGGAAACATGTGGTTTTGCTAATGGGACTTCGCCTAATCCCAGGAAAGCAGAATATCGGGGATCAAATCATTTTAATGCTCCCTCCTTCCAATTGGTGTCCAAGTCCATTTGAGAGATAATTATTATACTAACCTTACTATACACACATGACCTGCTTTTCTACTGTGACATCATGCTTGCTTCCTTCTTTACTGAGTTTTTAGACTTAAGATATATGGGAGAGTCAGTTTTCCCAAAAGTTTTCTGTGCTTTGCTTCTGAGGCTTTCGTGTCACGTCAGTGTACTGACATATTAGTTAGGTATATATTTGCTTCAAACTCTCATCAACTATGTTCTCTCCTTTGATTCATATGATGAAGAGGCTGGGCATCTGGAGAATTCTCCTAAGTACCGTCCTCTCAGTTCTGTTCATGCCCCAAGATAATCTACTTGCCCTTCTGCTCCCCTCCCCACCAGTCAAAATGTTTGTTCTCTCAGTTTTGTTAGTCTCATCTTGGTGCAGAGGGGGAATCAATCTGATTTTAATTCACACTAAAGACTCAATAACTCTACATATACACACATACAAACATGTTCTTTTAAAAAGCTTAAATTTTGCCCGGCTGGTGTAGCTCGGTGGATTGAGCGCGGGCTGGGAACCAGAAGGTCCCGGTTCAATTCCCAGTCGGGGCACATGCCTGGGTTGCGGGCCAGGTCCCCAGTGAGGACCATGTGAGAGGCGACCATACATTGCTCTTTCTCCCTCCCTTCCCCTCTCTCTGAAAATAAATAAATAAAATCTTTAAAAAAAAAAAGCTTAAATTTTATTCTAAACAACTCTAACTGGGAGAATTTCTGATCATATTGAGTGCATTGAAAAACAGTAGTGGTGGACCAGTTAATTCATTCAGTAAACCTAGGTGTGCCTCCTTTGTGCTGGCGCCATGCTGGGTCCCGGGTATCCATGGCAGAGGCTGCTGACGTGATCTCTGCTTTCAGGGGCCTCACAGGTTGGTCTTGGAAGGGAACCAGTGGGTAGGAAGGGCCAGTCTGCAAGCTTCATGTCATCTCTGCTTTACATATTCTCTCTTCTACTTCTGAATGACTTCTAGCAGTGTTGAAAAAAACAGTATTGAGGGGCACTGAAACCTATTTATTCAAAGAGGCCTTTTGTATTCAAGGGTTCCATATCTCTCACCATATAGATTATCCACTAAAGTCATTTTATAAGTGGCTAAGAATTTTTCAAAGATTATTTCCTTTGAGGAGAAAAGCTACTTTTTTTTTTTTTATCAAGTCATTTGGATTTTGGACCTCACTTGGCTTTTCTACTCTGGATATTTCTACTCTAGGTTTGGATGAAAGCACCGGCATGGTGGTCAACAGCCCAGCGAAGGAGGTGAAGTACATATCGGGGAAACCCATTCTTGATAACAATGCGGTGAATCTGTTTTCTTCTGTCCTTGTCGCCCTCCTGCTCCCAACAGCTGCTTGTGGTTTTTGGCCCAGGGAATGAACTTTATCTCATTTACAAAGGTTGAAACTGTGGTAAATTCAGCTAAATTTTCAAGTTCCATCCTAAGAAGAATAATTGTAGTGGCAAAGAGAAAATTATAGCTCCTCCCATATTCCATTCTGACGGAATTCTGCATTTTTCCTCTCACCTACCCCCTTGTAACAGCCAACATGTTCTAGTGAAAGACAGGACTACATAGAACTTACCCATTCCTTTCTTCTGCTGAATGGAGCTTCTTGAGCAATGAAGCTATTTGATACAGTGCCCCTATGTATTGGTGTATATTGAACTAAAAGCTAATGTGTTGAACTGGATCCTATGTGTAAATACGAATTTTGTTTGTTTATACTAGTGTGAGGACCAAAAGTCATAAAATTTAAAAATGGTTCTCAGCTGTGCTAGCGAAATGACACTGTGTCAGTTATCCAAATGTTATGTCCACTTTAAGTGTTTTAAACTGATGTGTGTGGAAGCCTGAACAGGTGTGGTATCCTGGGTGTCTTCCATTACTTACCATTTACAATTGTGTTAGTAATGAAAAATAAGTAAATGTTTTTCTCATATGACCATTAGAATGCATGGAAAAATTTGTTACGTAAAAGCAAGAGAGATCTATCTTGTATCTAAAAATGTGCACCTTATTATATATTTTAGTTGACCTCTGAGCTGAAATTATCTCAAATTGAATATTTTTTAATATATTTTCTAGCTGTCTTTCAAATGTATATAGGAATATGCTTTACATTGGCATACCAAAACAAAGAGTCACTGGAAAATTATTGTAATAATTTTTTATTTGCTAATCTAGAATATACTGGAAGATGCTCTGATTTCCTGTGATACACCTTTTAAGTTGTGCTCACCTTTACATTACAGCCTCAATTAAAGTGAATTCTACTTTTCAGTTTTATTCTTCACTATGATTAATCATGTTCTAAAGGAGTTTTGTAACCAAACAACCACTTGAGTCCTACTGCTCACTGCCCACAGGCAAAAACTCCGGAGACAGAGTCAACTGGAAAAGAAAAAGGAATTTTTATTTAAAATATGCACAGCAGGTTCTTGATGGGGCCCCCTCCCCGTTGAGGGAGCATGACCACTGAGGTGGTTTCCCACAGCTTCCTGCATGGGGGAGGGGCATGGGGCTTGCTGCCTAGCCACCCACCTCCCTGGACCCACTGGTCCAAGCCTCTCTGCTCCCCTTCTTACCAGCCTAGTGCCCGCAGCCCTTCTGATCAGGCTTGGAGCAGTCAGGGAAGGGCATGGAGCCATACCCAACAGGCACGCACTGGTGTGGGCCACAGGCAGGAGACAGCCACCTTGGCTCCCCGTCTGGGGAAGGGGACATGGGGCTTCCAGCCAGCCATGCTCTCTGACCTCCCGGCCCAAGCATCACCTCTGCCCTCTTACTGGAACCTGCTGTGCACCGGTCCAGGCAGGTCCTGGAGCAAGGATTCCCATACTCATTCCCGAGCACCTGCCTGGGGCGCTTGGGAATGAGTATGGGGAATCCTTCTGGCAAGGCCCACCACTTTCAGTCCCCAGCTGCATACCCACCAGCCAGGGGATGGGGGAGCAAAAGCATGCATTTTCCATGTGTTCCACTTTTTAAAACTGCCCTCATAGTCCCCCAGTGCAGTGGAAATAGGTGGGACGAGATGTCCTTCCCATCCAATTACCCTCCCAACTTTGGGCATCAGTCCCTGTGTGCCACATTTTGCTGCTTCCTGTGCGGGTCATCCCCGTTGCCAGGGCAGCGCATGCATGCGCTGCCTTTGGAGCATCTCCACCCATCCTCATTTCTGGGGCTTGTCTCCCATTACAATTTGATGTGGTGTGGATTACTTTGTTAAAAGTATTTAAAAACCTTTCTTATAGGTTTATAGGTGATTTCCATTCCTATCATTCCCTGAGGAGAAAAGGCTGTTTTCTAAATAAGCTATCACAATGAGGAAAAACTATTACTTAGCCACCAAATCCCAGGTGAATTGTACATGCTTTAAAGATGTAAACAAAATTATGCAGCTTAGTTATTTAATCTCCTAATGAAGTATTTGTTACTTTAACTCCAAATGGTCCTGAACATTTTAAAAATATGTAAGTCTTCAATGTATGATTGTTAAATTGTTTGACTCTAAGCGCGTTTCTTTAAGAGTCACTGAAAGTGATAATCAGGAACATATTTCCAGAGGAAAATTAAAATTAAAAACTAGTTTGACTACCTGAATTTCTGATGACTGTAATTGTTCAAATATTTCTTAATTGTGTGATGCAGTATCAAAGATTTTGGAACTAATGAGTCAGGAATTAATTGTAGGAGTGAGGCGAGGCCGTGTTGGCAGGGCAAGGCTCTTGAAATTATTGTCCCTGCCAAGACTAGACATGTTAGTTCTCCTTCATTGATCATAACTGCCCCTCTCAAAATTTATTTATACATGTGACAACTCTTTTTTTATGTCTGGATTTTTTAAATGAATGTTTAATTACTTAAGCAATACACTGAATTTATTCTTTTAAAAAATTTAGAACGTTAAAGATAGTTAAAATATCTTTTGCCTCACTACCCCCCTCAACAAACCTAAGCCCCCTCCCATCTTTCCCAAGGTAACTACTGCTGGAAATTTGAATCTTTTCTACAAAGTAATTATTGTGGGTATATTTTGACACATATTCCTGTCTAATTAATACTATCATTTTGCTGCTTCAAATTGGATGCTTATCTCCAAGAAAAATCTACCTTAGATTAAAAGATATATACCAAAATATTTGCCCTGGCTGGTGTAGCTCAGTGGATTGAGCGCAGGCTGGGAACCAGAGGGTCCCGGTTCGATTCCCTGTCAAGGGCACATGCCTGGGTTGCGGGCCGGGTCCCCAGTGAGGGCCATGTGAGAGGCAACCATACATTGCTGTTTCTCTCCCTCTCTGTCTCCCTCCCTTCCCCCCTCTCTAAAATAAATAAATAAAATCTTAAAAAAAAAAAAGATATATACCAAAATATTTAATGTATTATCTGGCAAGATTACACATGATTTCTTTTAAAGATTCTATTTATTGATAGAGAGAGGGGAAGGGAGGTAGAAAAAGAGGAAGAGAAGCATCGATTGGCCACCTCCTACACACCACCAACCAGGGACCTGGCCTGCAACCTAGGCATGTGCCCTGACCTAGATATGAACCAGTGACCCCTTGGTTTGTGGGACAACACCCAACCCACCAAGCCACACCAATCAGGCCATGATTTTTATTTTTGTTTAAGTAATTTTAAGTTATAATATATGAATTATATTACAATAAAGTTATTATAAAAATAAATATACAAAAATGACTAAGTACTTTTCTAAAACGTCTACAGTCAAATGTGTTTCTTCTACAATCAAAACATGCTTAAAGTAAACAAAATAGTCTCTGAAAATTATCCCTTTTCCCCATCTCTTCTCATTATTTTAAACAGTATTCCTTCTGTTTATAAACTACCTTATTAGCAATGAAGTAAGAGCAAATTGGTATTTTAGTATAACATAATGAAAACTAACAGTGGATACCCAAAGGAATCTTTTGATATCTTCACTTTTGGACTGTTGCAAAAATTAATAAAAATAACACATTTTCATACTTATGTAGTATATTTTGTTTCAGATTGAATTCATTTGCAAATTCTTTAAATTCTTAGCTATTTGCATTTGGAATTATACATGGCAGACACCTTATGGCATGACAAAATTTTCAACGTATCATCATAGAATTCTCATAGAACTTTTAGGAATCCTCAGTCCATTGCCTACACTTGAAGCTAAAAAATACATATACTGTCTCATGAGTGAGTATGAGAAAGCCAGACAATGTCAAATATTTTCTAACACTCTTTAATACCTTAACTTGCATGCACTGTTCTTTCCGCCCGGAATTTCTTCCCTCTCTTCTTCCTTATTGATCCTTGAAAAACCAGCTCAGTGGCACTTCCTCTGAAAAGCTACTCAAGCTGAATTAGCTATCCCCATACACATTCTACCCTGTAACTCATGAGGCACATTTGTTGAATAAATACCATCAGTGTATTAACCTTTGCCTTCAAACTACTGATCTTCCTATTGCTAAGAACTAGCAAGTTTAGAAAGGGCTCTGAACATTTCTCTGGAACTGAGTATGGTTTTCAAATCCATTCATGGGGCCAGAAAAATAATAGGGATTCTATGATTTTCTCTTGATCCATCAAGCTACATTTTAAATAGTGACATCATATAGGATTAGTAGAGAATAAACTCATTAGAAACTGATGTTATGGATGCAGATCCCCACATCCTGTATGTAATATTACATGTAATTACTCTTATACAATTTGATCCCAAAGTTGTTTTTAAATTTTATTTATTTTAGACGAGGAGGGAGGGGGAGGAGAGAAACATCAATGTACGGTTGCCTCTTGCACACTACCAACCAGGGACCTGGCCCACAACCCAGACATGTGCCCTGACTAGGAATCAAACTGGTGACCCTTTGGTTCACAGGCCAGTGCTCAGTCCACTGAGCCATACCAGCTAGGACCTAAAGTTGTTTTTTATAGTAGACTCATAGGATGTATTGAACAAGATTTCTTTCTCAGTTTTTCCCCATAAAGTGATACATTAAATTGTGTGCAAACACTGACCATTCACAAGTGTGCTTCCTCAATGATTAGCAAGAAATTTCTCTCAGTTATACACCCTGGACAATAGCATATATTACAATAGATTTTGAAATAACCTTTTCTCCCTTGATTTTTAAAGTAATATATTTATTACATAAAATTTAGAAAACAAGAAAAAGGTGTAGAAGAGAAAAAAGATTCATAATCTTACTACTCAGAGACAAGCACAGTAAATATTTTTGTTACCAAACAACTGGTGGGGTCCTACGCTTGTCATCAACAGGCAAAAACTCTGGAGGTAGAGTTTGGTGGAAAGGAAAGGAACCTTTTATTCAAAGTCTATACAGTTGGAAATAATGACAGGTTTCTGCCTCAAAGCCGTTTATTCTAAGACAGCCAAAGAAAATCACCCTGCCACCCTCTGCTAGCTCAGTTCAAGGTTGCTCCAGGAACCTCTTCTCCCACCCAAAAGTATCATCCTTTAAGAAATGTAGGTGGCATAGCTGGTTTCCAGTTGCTGTCTGGCTTTAGGCATCTTTCAGAGCCCATGCTCCAGGCATCCAGCTCCTGGTGTGCTGTCCTTCCTCTGGGCACTGCCCTCCAGTGTGTCCCATGCAGCACAGTTCACTTGCTGCTGTGGCCTTCCTTAGGGGGGTGGGGGATAGAGGGTAGCTGGGCTTGTCTCCTGGCCACAGGGCGTCCATAGTCCCCCAGTTCCAGCGTCTTCCCTTTTAACACCTGTCTTCCTGCTGCTCTACCTCCAGGATGGGCAACAAACATCGCCTAGGCCTGCCTGGTCTGGAGCAGGCAGAGTGGTAGCGGCACACTAACAGGCTGATGCTGGGGGCATAGGAGGCCCATGGGCAGCGGTGGCAGCTTCTTCAGGGGAGGGGCCCTGGAAACAATCCTGGACCACATGGTCCCCAAGGCCAGGGCACAAGAACTCCGCTCCCTGCAGCCAGGAAAAAGGGGCGATCCAAACAGTGTCACGGGTCCACACGCTCCTATTCAAAGGCTTCCCCTAGAATCTCTGCAGAGCCAGCATGGGTGCCCCTGGTTGCCAGGGTGACGTACACTTATTGGGCAGCCACAGTGCAGCTGCTACTCTCCCACCGTCCTTGGGCTTCCCAACCCATCCTCCATTTCCAGGGCAGGGGTCCCCTTCCCTTACATTTTAGTAGATG
Organism: Micronycteris hirsuta; assembly: GCA_004026765.1. NCBI lineage: Eukaryota > Metazoa > Chordata > Mammalia > Chiroptera > Phyllostomidae > Micronycteris > Micronycteris hirsuta. Next base: position 12,622 of record PVJI01015451.1, on the reverse strand, counting down.
TCTTTTTTTTCCATCTTTTGTCTGAATGTGTGTTTTTGGTTTGTTTTTGTTGTACATAATTGGGATCGTTCTAGCACTGGGGTTCTTGGGTTCCACAAGATAGAACTCAAGAGAACCGCAAAGAAATTTCCGGACAGATTGTATCAAGCTTATTCTAGAGCACAAGGGAGGCAGCACAAAGGAAGGAAAGGTTCTCTGAACTGCTTCAGGTGTTGGTTCTGCTTAGATTGCTTTTATAAGCTGGGACAAGGCAGGCTTGCTAAGCGCTGGGGTGAGGAATTTTCTGCGTCCGGGAGGGGTTACTTCCTCTACGGGGGCAGGGTGGTTGTGTTGCTCATTATCATCGCCACTTTAGGAAGGTGATATACTCTAGTAGCTCATTATCATTGCCACTTTAGGAAGGTGATAGATACACTCTAGTAGCCAAACCTTACTGAAATGCTCATGCGGATCAGCAGTTTGAACATCTGCAAGGACTCAGGCAGTTAGAAGAGGGATGAAATCAGCACTGCTATATTTTTGAGTAGGGAGTGCAGGGGTGATGACAGTTTTTAAAAAATATGGAACACTTCCGAGTTGACACATCATTCTTGCACAGGGGCTATGCTAATCTCTGTATGGATGCAATTTTTGTATGTGTGTTGCCAAAGCAAGCACAATAGCGACATCCTGTGGTCAACTTAATCCAGTATTCCATCTGGCCATTGGGCATCCCTGGGGGTCCCAGGCCAGGTCCCTGTGCTGTCTCAGGGTCACACTGTATTTACAATTTTACAACCTGGTGTCATCACTTAACTCTATGGTGTATACATTTTCTCTCAGTATTTAAAATTATTTGAATACATTTGTAATGTCTAGGCAATATTCTAGCTTAGAGATCACTATATTTTAACTAATTCCTAATTTGGTGGGGTTTGTTTGTTTTTTCTCCCCCAAATGTGTTATTATAAATGGCAGAATGATGTCTGCTTTGTGGAAAAGTCTTTGACTACTTTTAACTTTGTGAAATTGTTACTGATCTGTTTGGCTTCTTTCCTCCTGACATAAAAGAGTTTAGACCAGGGACAATGACAAAAACAAAGGCAGATTCATGGAAGCTCTGCAGAAGGTGAGAACACTGAAATAGGGCCTCAGGTTCTGTGCCCCAAATGTGGGACTTCGGAGATTTTATGGCATGGGGACAGGGAGCAGGTTAGCAAACTTTTCCTTTTTTGGATGTCCCAGTATACAACAGGGTATACGTCAGTGAAGTGAAGCATTCTGAAATTGCACAGCATTTATGGAATGCAGAAAGGGACCTTCCTAACCAGGTATCGAGTTTGTCTCTGTGATTTGTGGCTTGACTTTAGGTCTGAAAAACAAACTTAAAAGAAGTCAGGCTAATTCCTGGACCATTGTTTTATAGCTACCTATTGATAACTGCCATAGTTCTGGCAGGGCTTCACTCCATGGAGCAATTTGTTTTGGTAGGGCTTGACTCAAGTAACTTGGGGGAACATTTTATTCTACCTGTTTCAAAATTAATGAGTCAAAGGCCATTGATGAGCATTGCCTAACTGCTCTTTGGGAAGATTTTTAACCATTTCTAGAACTGTGCCTAGTGTATGAGAGTGCTAGTGTCAGTGCAACCCCACCAGCACCGAAAATCCTTGGTTGCTTAATCTTTGCCCTTTAGATTTTTTAATGGTGTCTTATTATTTTAATTTATAAGAAAGGAATCCTTTGAGTGTGGGCTGGGAACCAAGCGGTCCTGGTTCGATTCCCAGTCGGGGCACATGCCTGGGTTGCAGGCCAGGTCCCCAGTGAGGGCCATGTGAGAGGCAACCACACATTGCTGTTTCTCTCCCTCTCTTCTTCCCCTCTCTCTAAAAATAAATAAATAAAATCTTTAACAAAAAAAGAAAAGAAAAGAAAGGAATCTTAAAGGGGGACAGAGAAAAACTACATAGTCAATGTTGTCTTCCAGAGGAAAAGCATTTTGGAATAATAATAGTATCAATAGTAGTTTGCTCCGTGCCAGGTACAATTTTAAACCCCTTGCACACATTAGCTCATTTATTCTCACAACTACCCTATAAGGTAGGTATATTATTCATTTTGTAACAATCAGAAAACTGACATCAAAAAATTTAATGATAGATTTGAGATGAAGATAGGAAGATTAACTAGAGATAGAAGAAAATAGTAAAGAGTTTGAGGAACCATTGTTTGTGTGGTGATAGCATAGCTATACCTAGTTCAGCCAGTGAACTAGGATTTTTCTAGAGAAGAAAAAACCCAACAGGTAATTGAAGTAACTGGGGCCACAGGAAGAGCTGAGCTATTGCCATTCAGCAGCTTCACTATTGCTCTCTGCCTGTAGATTTTGGGAATTTTTACTAAAGCTATGGGCAACAGGTTTAAAAACTTTCATATTTAAGATTTGTGAATCGCCCTGGCTGGTGTGGCTCAGTGGATTGAGCGTAGGCTGCGAACCAAACAATCGCTGGTTCGATTCTCAGTTGGGGCACATGCCTGGGTTGGGGGCCAGGTCCCCAATGAGGGCCATGTGAGAGGCAACCATACATTGCTCTTTCTCCCTCCCTTCTCCTCTCTCTGAAAATAAATAAATAAAATCTTAAAAAAAAAAAAGTATTCACAGCTATTTAGCCATTGGAAAAAGGTCTGGATCTATATATATTTGTTATTCATTAGGAATGGGAGGTGGAATTATTAGAGTTTTAACATTTTATTTATTTTAACCACATTTTTAATATCTTCTACAATTAATATTCTTGTTTTGTAATTAAGCAATGCAGTGATTTCTGTTAAAAGGGGCGACTGAGAAGGAAAGGAGTCACCTGATCTTACAGTAGAGAGGGAGCATGCTGTCTTTTCAGTAAGTAGAGCTGGGTCATTTGGTAACCACGTGAGGAAAAAATGTATCTTGACCCCTTTTGCTCATGATATAGAAAATCAATTCCAAATGGATTACAGATCTAAATGTGAAAACTTAAACAATAAAGTTTTTAAGAAAACAAAAACTTTGTGACCTTGGAGTAAGTTTAATGGGACACAAACTGCTAAACAGAGAGAAAAAAGTTATACTGTACTATAATCAATAATTTCTATTGTATTGAAAGACACTATTAAGAATGAAAAGCAACCCACAGAGTAGATAGAAGATTTGCAGTGTGTGTGTATTCAACAAAACATTCATATTTAGAATATAAAACAAGTACTCATCAACTTTAAAAAGACCTTGAACCCAACAGAAAAATGGGCAAAAGATCTGAATGGCCACTTTGTAACAGGGTACACCGTGAGAGGCGCCCCCAGGAAAATAGGAGGAAACCCCCACAAACCTTGGTTGGGGATGGGGGAGAGCAGATGACAGGATTAAGATACTTACATTACAATGATAACTTCAAAGCTGGTTTAATAGTTGTGTTGCCACCTTAGGGCAAGGTGGGTGTGACTTTAAGGGTATATCCTGACTCATGAAGTCACCAGGGGAGCCGGTTCCCCCTAGATCACTGAATCACTCTTGCCCTGACTGGAGATGGTGGCCAAGAGAATGTAAACAATACAGGAGAACTGGCAAATGTAGCTCATTGTGGGAGCAGTTGGAGGTGAGGTAATGTAGGAAGTTCCAGGTCAGGATTTAAACTAAGGGCTGGCAGCCATGAGGGAATTTGGCCATGTGGCTTAGAAGGGAGTAGAAGAGCCGTGAGGATGGAAGGATGTAGCAGCCATGTGAGAGGGAGAAGTCAGCAAGCAACTACTCTATTTTGCTGTGCATGATGTGCACTTTTTTGCCCAAATTTTTGAGTGCATTATACATGCTTAGTACTAATTAAAATTTCTTATACCTTGTATCTGTTCTTGTGTTTTATAATTATTGTTACATAAAATTTCTTGTACCATAATATGTTCAAAAATAAATGCTAAAATTCCTTTATAATACAAAAACAAGTATCTAAGTATAAATAAATAAATCATTGGATGAAAAAATTGAAAAGAAAGATTTTTTTCCTGAAAGTTTGGGCCAAAAATGTGGGTGTGAATTATACACAGCAAAATACGGTATGTAGTTTGTAGTCAGGATCTGGCTGTGAGGCCTGGCGTACGGAGGAGGTATGCTGCTCTGACCACGCCTGCTCTAGCTGACCCCAAGACTCTCCCTTGCAAGATGCTGACCTGCGTGTGGCCTTGCAAACCCAGACTCCATCTGGACTCTCGGGACTTGCATCTTCTCTGAACCCCACCGTGAGCCCGTGCACCGTGGAACATGCTTTCCTGGACTATTACATGGCGGCTGATGACAGTGTGCCCCAGATCCTGAAGGAGAAAGCTGCTGCATGAGAATGGTGACTCTGGTACCTTCCAGAGAGACTGGAGAACTGCTGCACAGCTGGCTTAAGATAAGAGTATGGGGAACTATTGGGTTTGCTTTTGGCTTATAGTTTTTTGGGGAACAAGAGAAGTATTGGGTCTCATGGGAAAGGAGGGCTCCGAGCATAAGTGTTCTGAGCACCCCCGCCCCCGGCCTGAAGGTTGGAATATTGTAAATAAAGACCTGTTCCTTCCAATACTGATTGTTGGGTCATGCACCAAGGCGCCACGTGAACCGGCCTCTCTCTGCTTGGTTACAACTTCATAAAAGAATATCCAAATAGCCAGTAAACATCTGAAAATGTGCTTCCTTAGTCATCAGAGAAATGCAGATTAAAACTACACTGGGAACCACACCTATCAAAATGGATGAAATGAAACAGAATAGAAAACACTAAATATTGAAGGATTTGTAGTACAGCTAGAACACATTTTGCTGAAGGGAACATAAACTGGTACAACCACTTTGTAAAAGTGTTTAGCTAAACCTACTAAGGTTGAATATATATACTTTGACTCATTAATTGCATGCCTAGGTGTATACTCAAAAGAAATGTTCACGCCAGCTCTCTTCATCATGGCCTTGAACTGGAAACTCCCCAAATGCCCATCAGCAATATGCTAGATAAATACATTGCGGAATATTCACACAATGGAGATACTATGTAGTAATGAGAATGAAAGAGTACACCTGCACTCAGTATGGATGAGCCTCATGACAATATTGAGCAAGTCAGACACAAAAGAGTACATACTGATGTTTTTATTTATATGAAGAAAAAAATGTGTAAAACTCAGCTGTTCTGTGAGAGCTCAGGGATAGTGGTTACCCTTAGGACGGAGAATAATGACTGGAAGCTTCATGAGAGGAGCTTCTGAGGTGCTGAAGATGTCTCTTGATCTCGGTGCTGGTTACATGGGTGTATCCAGTTGTGAAAATGCTTCAAGCTGAACATTTATATGCATTTATTATTTCAATAACAAATTAAAAATGAAATGATTATCACAATAAATGTAATGCCCTATTTGATTGTTACTGCTTTAAAAAGGAAAGGAGATATCTAAATTCTCTTGTGAGTTATGAGAAAGGAAATTTTCTCAGTTCTTTCAGATAGTCTAATAATTAAATCTGCATGAGACAGATTAACAAGAGAAAATAACCAAATTCATTACCTACATACATATGGGAACCCCATGCGTGTGAGTCAGAGACCCCCATATACATGAGAGGTTCAGAGACACGGAAATAGGTATGTGACAAGGTCTGTGCAGAAAAAGTCCAGACATTGTTAATATAAGAACAGTTTGCACAGCATCGATGTAACCTGGCAGCCAAGGAGAGTGGACTGGAGTTCACATGTGTGAACAATGATGACTTCACTATACTAGTCAGTGGGGGTGGTAGACCCCCTTGAGTGAGCATGTGTAATGTGTAGCCATCCCATTCAAAATGACTGAGTGGGTAGAGCAACAAATCTGCATCCACTTTTGTGTTAAGCTTGACCGTTCCTCTGGGAAACTTTTTGGATGATTCAGAAAGCCGAAGCTATGGGCAGCTGGTGATTGGCAGCTTCATATGACAATGTGCCTGATCATGCATCACATCTCAGGCAGAGTTTTTTGGCAAAACATCAAATCGCCCAGGTGACTCAGCCCCCCTTCAGCCCAGATTTGACACCCTGCAACTTCTGGTTTTTCCCAAAAGTAAAATTACCTTTGAAAGGCAAGAGATTTCAGACCACCGATGAGATTCAGGAAAATGCAACGGGGTAGCTGATGGTGACTGGGAGAACTGTGTGAGGTCCCAAGGTGCCTACTTTGAAAGGGACTGAGGTGTCATTGTCCTATGTACAATGTTTCTTGTATCTGGTATCTTCTTCAATATTACCTTCTTCATATTACATAGCTGGATACCTCTGGAAAGACCTCATATATGTCATTCTGAGCTAAGGATGAAGCAAGGAGACTTGGCTTCAGAAGGGAGGAAGGTCATTCAAAGGAGAGTAAGATGAGCAGATGTTCAGTAATTAGAAGTTTGCCCTGCCCTATAGGCAGATCATAAAAAGTTAGTTCTGGTGATACTGTTAATGGGTAAGACCCCTAATTTAAATTCTTTAGGAGAGAGGTGGAAGTTTCTTGTGAGCCTGCAGGGTCTCAGTTGCCTTTAAATCAAAATGACCCACATACCACAGAGGCACATCTTCGGGTGATTCGTTCTGAACCCCACAGACTTTATCCTGGTTTAGAGGAAACCATGGTTATTGGAGTGGGGGGGAGGGGAAATCTGTTCCCAGGCATATCATTCTCCTTTACGTTCCTCACTTTTTTATGTTCTATCTGACGCCTGAGCACTCAAACACTGTGATAGAAAGAAGGTTAAATTTTGAGGTAAGGAAACCTGTGTTTTAGCTTCCAGTCACCCAACAAACATTTGTTTGATGCTTATATGCTTTAGGCTCTCTGTTCTGAAACTGATGAATTAAAGATGATTAAGACAAGGATCGTGCCCTCCTGGGCTGATGAGAGTGGGGAGAACATGCGTAATGAACATTTTGAACAATTTCTAAGTGACTTTACTTTTGTCTTCTATTGCCCCTTTAAACTTCCTATAACTTTATATAAAACTCCAGCAAGTAGGCGTCCGGCCTGAGGCAGGTCCAAGCAGAGGGTAGGAAGAAGACTAAGTCAAATTTGAAGTTTATTTTGCTTTGCTTTTGTGGACGAAAAAGAGTCGACATACTAAACCTGACAAGCTAAGGGACCTAAACTTTCTAGCAAAAGGTGGGTCATGGAAGGTAGTCAGTTATCTTCCCTGAGAAAGGTCAATCTTTACATTTAACTGAGCCTGTCTATTTGTTACAGAACAGACCGGAACAGGGGGTGAATGATATACTATTACCGAAAGGCCCCCCCATTTTTCTCCAGGGATCTCCGCCCCATACTAGGTTCCCTTTGCCCTCTGCCAGAGGAAAGACATCTCTCAATGCCAGAGACTGGTGAAAAGGAAAGGAATTATTTATTTAAAAGTTATACAGACTAAGAGTAATGACTTAATATCTTCATTAAAATACTAAAGTTCCTTAGAATACCCACAAACTCACACAGTCCTTCCTTCTTCCTTTTGCCCAGTCCAGGGTACCGTATCTCAGGAAAGGAAGTAGAAGTCCGAGATTCAGACTCCCCACACCATCAGCTGTGTCGCTGCCACGATCTCCAGTTAATTCAAAACCATGTGGCACCTTCTCATGGCCCACCAGCAAGAATCCTTTTACCCCTTTTCTTCCAGGCAAAGTCTCTCCTGCTTCTTAAGCCGCATGGTCCTAACTCTCGTCCAAGCCATGCAATCCCAACCTACTCCCCCAAAGCCACATGGTCCTCTCCTCTTGCCCAAGCTGCATGGTGATTCACTGCTAAAGCTGCATGGTTCTTCCTTGGTATGGCTGCCATGCCTGGGTTTAAATCCCTGCGCCAGTCTTCCCTTGTAGCCCCATTTCCGACTCCTCCTACAATCAGCTGCACCTGCCAGCATTCCCGTATTCTTCCAGCTTTACTGGGCTGCCATGGTAAGTCTGGGCAGATGTGGCCCCATGGCATGGAGCCAATCATCTCCAAGCTCTCACACAGGTGCTGTAACCAGGGGGAGTTGCCTCCCAGTTACATCTTGGATGGAAGTCACTTCCATCCCCCTGTCTCAAAGCATGGCTTCAGCTATTTAACATATTTATGAAACCAGTTAAAGGTTATAGATATGTTAAACGACCATGCCAGAGGTTAGCTGCAAAGCTGTTGCTATGCAAAACAGCTCTGAATGGCCCTGTTCCCTGTGTCCCCTCCCCCAGCTCAGACTTGTGGGGGTGAAGACGTCCTATATATTTTTTTTTCTAATATTTCCAGGACACCTTGAGTTCTGGACCCCATTACAAATCCCTATTTGGGGGCCCCCTCTTGGCTGCACCCTGTTACATGTTGTCTTTTTGCATCTAGGATGACACGTCTTTGGAATGTCAGGGTAGTTTCCTTTTTTCTGGATGCCCCAAACCACAACCACCACCACAGCGGAGGCCACAAATCCCCTCGTTGTTATTATTATCATGTTAATTGTTGACTGTTAACTATCCTATACCCATAAGTGTGTGTGCCCATTCATTTACTTTTTATCCAATCCCAGAGATTCACCTGTCCTTTGCTTTCTCCCGCCTCTCTAATCTATGTCCAATGAATCTCCTGTAACCCCCTTTCTTCTTCCTTCTTGATTCTTATGTATAAAATAAATGGCAAAAGTGCATTTTCTAGAGCATTTTCTCAATTCATTGAGATTTTGCTTCCCAGCAATTGTCTGTTGGGCTCAAATAAACTCATAAAAATTCTTGCAAGTTTGGATGTTTCTTACTTTGACAGTTTTTTAACCCAGATTTGGCCAATCTAAATGCTGAATTGAAACTCTGATGATAAGCTAAAGTTTTGTTGATGCTAGTTATCACGGACTGAATGTTTGTCTGCCTCTAAAATTTAAATGTTGAAATCCTTAACACCAATGTGATGGTGATACAGGATGGGGCCTTTGGGAGCTGATTCGATCACGAGAACAGAACCCTCATGAATGGAATTGGTGCCGTTACAAAAGAGACTTCCGAGAGCTCTTCTCTGCCATGTGAGGAAACAAGAAAATGGACATCTGCAACCCAGAAAAGGGCCCTCATAAGACACAATCTTGTTTTCACTCTGATTTTGGACTTCCAGCCTCCAGAACTGTGAGAAGTAAATTTCTGTGGTGTATAAGTCACCCAGTCTATGGTACTTCTGTTACAGCAGCCTGAACAGACCAAGATAGTGGTGTGGAAGTGGGAAGGGAGAGAGAAGCAGGAAGAAAAGAGGTATGTAAGCATGTTTGTTTGTCTAGGCATGACAGATGGCCAAAGTTGGTGTTATTGGGCGAGTCTCGTAGGTAGAAGTTTAAAATTGGTGTCAGCTCGTAAGATGGTTTTGTGGGTTATTCAGAGGTTTCTTATTGAGCCTTCTTTTATAGTTCTTCCAGCAGCATATGCATCTCTAGTTCAAGTAGTTGCTTGTATCAATTATCCATCAATGCAAACCACCCAAAACTTAGTGCTTTAAAGCAAAAGCCACTTATATGCTCACAATTTGTGGCTGACCATTTGGGTTGGGCTCAGCTGGGCAAGCAGTTCCATTCTACACGCTGTCATCTGGGCTCAGTCATTCCTGTTAGCAGTCAGTTGACAGGTCAGCTGCGGGGCTAGTTGTGATGGCCTCATTTGTATGTCTGGCACTTGATGCTGATTCATGGCTCTGCTTCTCTGCCTGACCTGTCTTTCATCCTCCTGCAGGCTTCTTCATGCAATGACCCGATGGCACAGGTCCCAGAAAAGCAAAAGGAGGAGCTGCAAATTCTCTGACGGCCTCGTGTGATGCCATTTTTGCAGTAATTATTGGTCAAAAAAGTGAAAGGCCACTCAGATTCCAAGGGTGGGGCAATGCACTCCACCTCTTCAGGGAAGAGGTGACAGGTGTGATTCATTGGGGGCCATTATTCTAACAATCTACCACCCTTGCTTCTTCAGCTCCTGGGCATCTAGCCTCTTTCTGCTGAGATATTCTTATGTCTCAGGCAGCCCTATTGTCGAGATGATTTCTTAATAGAGCTTCCACAGGTGACCTACATATGCTCCATGGGAAAAAAGCCCTGGCTTTGACAACCCCTGGAAATGCTGACTGATCTCAGTACTGCAGCACCTCTCTGGTTTTACCATCAAAGACAGTCAGGCATTTTCCTGCCTTCTGGAATCCCTGGGCAGGAGAGAGCCCCCAAGGTAAAAGTCAACTTTACTTTCTTAGGCATGATTCAGGCACTAGTCATCTATCTGTCTATCTGTCTGTCTGCCTGTCTATCTCTCAAAACTAAATTAAACACTTCAAGTCCCCTCCTCAGATTGGGGACTCATAGCCTGGCTACCATTTCCTTTAAAGAAACTCTTTGCTATTGTTCTCAGAGAAGTATTCTGCTCTCGGGCCCTTCTGTAACTCTGGTCTGGCTGAGGAGCCCAGGAGTTGTGCATCAGTTCCTCAAGTTCTATGGAAGGGTCTGTGTGTTATTCTGACTTTAGTCTCCCTATATTTATCATTTAGCATCTGCATCAAAACTAGGCAGCTGGAGTCATCCCCATATTAACGCCCTGTGTTCACATATGTTATCACGTGTGGCTAGTGTATTGCAAGGATATGACGAAGTGCAGTGAGAACTCTGCCACTAGTTGCTTGAGGGATCTGGCAGGACCCGGCAGAGAGCATTAGGAAGAAAGTTAAAGATGAGTAAATGTTTGCCAGGTCAAGGTCATGGCAACTCCCTCCCAGAGGGTGTGACAACACATCCAAAGACTGGGTGTGAAAAGGTAGGACATGTTTTTAATCCCACCCATGGATATGTTTATTGATTTTAGAGAAAGAAGAAGAAGGAGGAGAGACAGAGAGTGAGAAAGAGAAACATTGATGTGAGAAAGAAACATCGATTGGCTGCCTCCCACACACACCCTGACTGGGGATTGAACCCGCAACCTAGGTATGTGTCCTGATCAGGAATTGAACCTGCAACCTTTTGGTGCAAGGACAACGCTCCAACCAAGTGAGCCACCCAGCCAGGGCAGGGTATGACACTTCTGAGGGGGAAAAATTCACTTTGACTAGAGAGTAGGTGGAGGGCGATTATATGAAATGAAGCTGCAAAGGTAGGTTGAGATCCTTCTGTAAAGGGCTCGAATACTAGCTGTATGACCTTGGGGCAAAATACAATCTTTCTGTTCTTCTCCCTATTTTCTGGGAGATGGAAAACTAGGTTAATACATGTATTGGGTTAGCCAAAAGTCTATTTGGTTTTTTCTGTAAAAGAAAAGACACATTATGTTCACCAATAACTTTATTGATTTGGGTATTTTGAGTATGTCAGATGTCTCTCACTATTGGCTTCTAGTGGTAGAGGCCAGGGGTGCTGCTAAAAATCTTCCAATATATTAGACAGCCCCACAGCAAAGAATTATTTGGCCAAAATGTCAATAGTACCAAGAAACTTCGCAAACCACTTCTGACATGTTTGATTGGTCACAGCACCTTCTCCACACACTGCATAGATCTTTTTTTGTGTTTCAGTTGTGTTTTTATCTTTCTTGAAATAATAAAGCATAATATGCTGAAAATGTCATGTATTTTCTTCCATCTTCAATATTAAAATGGCTGCACAAAAATTCACCAACTTTGATGCTTTTTAAAAATGCATGCTGAGCCTGACTGGTGTAGCTCAGTGGATTGAGCCCGGGCTGGGAACCAGACGGTCCCGGTTCCATTCCCGGTCAGGGCACATGCCTGGGTTGCGGGCCGGGTCCCCTGTGAGGGCCATGTGAAAGGCAACCACACATTGCTGTTTCTCTCCCTCTCTGTCTCCCTCCCTTCTCCTCTCTCTAAAAATAAATAAAAATAAAATCTTTAAAAAAAAAATGCATGCTGATATGACAACTGTCACATTACAATCTAACAAAATTATTTTGAATAAAGTTAAAGACAACTAAGCACTACTAGAGCCATTGTATGGAAAAAACTAAGTGAACTTTTTGGCCAACCCAATACTTTCGATTCCACCATATCATTAATATTAAATGAGTCAATATATGTGAAAGCTTTTGGAGAAACTATGTGTGGTAGGCAGAATAGTGGTCCCCAAAGATGTCTATGTTCCAGTCCTTGGAACCTGTGACTATTTACATAGCAAAGAGGATTTCAGACTTGAGATGGAGAGATTATCCTGGGTTATTCCAGAGGGTCCTATCTAATCACAATATTTAAAAGCAGAAATCTTTCCTGGTAGTGGTCAAAGAGAGATGCAGTAACAGAAGAGTCAGACAGATGCTGGTTTTGAAGATGGATTAAGGGGGCTGTGGGCTAAGGAGTGTGGGTGGTGTCTAGAAGCTGGAAAAGACAGGAAACGCGTTCTTCCCTAGAGCCTCCGGAAAGCAGCACAGCCCTGCTGACACCCTGATTTTAAAACTTCTGACCTACAGACCTGTAAGGTAATAAATATGTGTTGTTTTAAGCCACTAAGTTTGTGATAATTTGTTTCAACAGCCACAGAAAACTAATAGACCATGTCAGTATTGAGAGGCAGCATAATGCAGAACAGGCTCCAGAGCTAGTTGTCTGGGTTCAAATCCTAGCTTTTCCCACTCACTAGATGTGTGACTTGTTT
>PVJI01015450.1:0-41187 GCA_004026765.1 Micronycteris hirsuta | reverse complement strand
CCCTACTGCACTGTTGGTGGGAATGCAGACTGGTGCAGCCATTGTGGAAAACAGTATGGAACTTCCTCAGAAAATTGAAAATGGAACTGCCTTTTGACCCAGCAATTCCACTACTGGGATTATACCCTAAGAATCCTGAAAAACCAATTCAAAAGAACCTTTGCACTCCTATGTTCATAGCAGCACAATTCACAATAGCACCTGGAAACAACCTAAGTGCCCATCTACAAATGAGTGGATCAAGAAACTATGGTACATCGCCCTGGCTGGTGTAGCTCAGTGGATTGAGTGCGGGCTGGGAACCAGGCAGTCCCGGTTCGATTCCCAGTCAGGGCACATGCCTAGGTTGCAGGCCAGGTCCCCGTGAGGGCCATGTGAAGAGGCAACCATACATTGCTGTTTCTCTCCCTCTCTGTCTCCCTCCCTTCCCCTCTCTCTAAAAAGAAATAAAAATAAAATCTTAAAAAAAAAAAAAAGAAACTATGGTACATTTACACAATGGAATTCTACGCAGCAGAAAGGAAGAAGGAGCTTATACCCTTTACAACAGCATGGATGGAACTGGAGAGCATTATGCTAAGTGAAGTAAGCCAGGCAGTGAGGGACAAATACCATATGATCTCACCTTTAACCAGATCATAACCAACAAAAGCAGAAAGCAAGCAAAACATAACCAGAGACATTGAAATTAAAAACAGTCTAACAATAGACAGGGGAGAGGGGGAGGGGACAATGGGGAGAAGTGTTTACAGGAATCACTGTAGAGGACACATGGACAGGACTAAGGGGGAGGAGGGAGGCTGGGGGAGAGGTGGGGCTGGAGGGGAAGAGAGGAGGGGAGGGGAGAGGATGTAAATAACTGTAATTGAACAAAAAAAAATGTTAAAGAAAAAAAAAAGAAACATCAATGTGTGATTGCCTCTCATGCGCCCCCTACTGGGGACCTGGCCAGAAAACCAGGTATGTGCCCTGACTGGTTTAGTCTATTTTAATCTAGAATCATTTTCCCTAGATACTACTGTTGCTGTTATATTATTTTATTTTTCATGATTCATGTCATTTTGTTTATATGTTGTCTTGAAGAGTCCAGACTATTAATATTGTAGGATATTCCATTTTCTGAATTTGCCTATTTTAGTTCCTTATAACTACATTTAGGTAAAATGTGTTTAGCAATAATAACCTGTAGGTAATGCCATGTACTCCTACAGCATTACATCAGGAGGTACAAGCAACCCTTTGGTTTGCAGTCTGGTATTCAATCCACTGTGCCACACCAGCCAGGGATAATCGTTTACATATCAAAAAGTGATATCAAAACTGAAAGAAAGCAAACTGCAAAATTTAATCAAAATACAAAAATGAGCTAACTATATTTTAATTTAAAAAGATAACCACATAATAAAAAATTCAAATAACTTTTGAACACAGTGCTCTGACTGTTCAATCTTCACAAGATCTATTCTAAGCATAAAAAGATTAGAAAATACAGATCTATGGCTATTTATTAAGTAGGTTGTTTTATTAGTAGCAGTCTTGCCACATTTTCAGTGTTATTTTATATATAAGTGAAAATAAATAAATATGTTAATATTATTAAAATATTTTCACTGAAAGAAAATGAGGTACCAGTATAAAATAAAAAAGATAAAAATATAGGTTATTGTTAAATTTTTATTAGGAATATTAACTTGAACGCTTGTTTAAAAATACCAGGCAATATTCTGGTGTCCATCACTGTAAAGGTCTAGAATCAATAACTTAGCAGCAATGAAATGAGAATGGAGATATTTGTTTCTAAAGACCATTACTGATTAAACGAGTTGAATATCTACTATGCCAGAAGCAAAGAAGTGCTGAAACACTAAAAGAATCATACAGAAGAAGAAAAGGACTCAGCACTGACCCAAAGGGGCTCTCACTATTTTGGTTAACTTGAAACTGTAATAGAATGACAGATTTCGATTATAATTTCTTTGAAAAAGTATGAGTCCGAAAACATAAAGCACTTCATAAACATAAAAAAAAGAAAAGGAAAGGTCTCTTTTTTACAGAGAATATCAGATAATAAGCGTAGAACAAATGACGAAATTAGAGAACTAACCTGTTTGTAGCTCCCAGTGTACTAACTGATTTTGGCTATTACTATATGTCGGTGCATCACCATCAAGATTGTGGAGGAAAAGAACTTTTGCATGGTTGTAAATATCAACCACAGTCTAGTAATTAATTACAAGTGAAAAGATTACAATAAAGTGAGGACAGTTATTCTCTTAAGCACATGTTCAGGTTGTATCCCTGACAGTGGGATACCTGATATTACGTACCTCTTGATGTAATACTACAGGAGGTACACAGCATTACCTATGGGTTATTATCACTAAACATATTTTACCTGAATGTAGTTATGATAAAAAAAAGTAGGCAAATTCAGAAAGTGGAATATTCTACAATACCAATATTCTGGACTCTTCAAAACAATATGTAAACAAATAAAAGTCCATACAATCATGAAAAATAAGATAACATAATAGCAACAGTATTATCTAGAGAAAATGATTCTAGATTAAAATAGACTAAATAGGCTTGGCTGGTGTAGCTCAGTGGATTGAGCATGGGCTGGGAACCAGAGGGTCCTGGTTCGATTCCCAGTCGGGGCACATGCCTGAGTTGTGGGCCAGGTCCCCAGTGAGGGCCATATAAGAGGCAACCATACATTGTTCTTTCTTCCTCCCTTCTTCTCTCTCTGAAAATAAATAAATACTCTTAAAAAATAAAAAATAAAATAAAATAGACTAAATAGCCATGACAATCAAATGTAAAACTATAAACGGCTTGCTCTTCTGAGGTAATTGGGGGTATATCATTGTAGACTATATACTCAACTATTGTAGGAATAATTCTAGATCTGATAAGGATATTGTGGTTATACAGGAGAATGCCTTCATTTACAGATGGTGTATGCGGACATATTCATGAAGAATTATTATTCCTGCAATATTTTAACAGTTGAAAATGTATGCAAATTAGAGATAAAGCAATGATAAAAGATATGAACACTTGGTGAATCTAGATGAGGGTTTATAGTTTTCATTGCAGTATACTTTTTCAGTTCTTTTTAAAATAGAAATTTTGAAAAAAAATATAAGGGTAGTGCTGGGGAAGGAAGCACTTCTTTGTATTTTTGCCTTATGCAACTTGAATGCTGTGAGCAGTATTCCTGCTCTCCCGAAGATATCTCACAGCAGTCATACCAGCACACTCCAAGGCCAATTTCTTGCTCTTCCGGACCTCCCCCATACTGTCTCTAAAAGCAAGAAGCCCAGCTGAACAATGCACAAAATTTAATTAACATATCGTAATACTTAATATCTAGTTTTAGGTTAAGGTGATTTCATTATCGCTATTGTTGTTTTTGCCTGTTCATGTGATTTTTTGCAGTACAAAAGAAGCCTAAGACAACTCGGATTTCTATCCTCCAGCTTTAGGAAAATGACCTAAAATCCTGAAATGACTTGTGTATGAACATGCTAGATTGTATGGATTTTGGGGATAGCCTCACAAAATTTTCCAGTAGGTAAATATTCATTTTCTGAAATAGTCATTACAGTTGTAATTCCTTCCTCAATGTCAGTCTTCTCTCTGAGGTCATGTCTGTACAGTGACTAAAATCTCCTAATTTCTTGGTAAATACATAATAAATGAGTCACTGAATATGTAGTGACCTGGAGGCTGGGATATCATCAATAATAAATGATAGATCAATATTTGAACATAGAGAGATCTTCAAAAGAGGTGAGTTGATAAAAAAATAAAGAAGAAAGAGGAAAAAAAAGAGAAAGTGTAAAGAAATTGATGAAGGAGTTAATGCTGATACCGAGTAGACTAATCAGAGAAGGATATTTTTTATATTGTTTCATAGTCTCTTAGTCATGTCTCAAATGAGTTATCATAGTCACATGCAGAAAGGCTGCTCTGTGGGACAGCGCAGTTTACAGAAAATTCCATTATTATAGAAAGTTCTATGGGGTATAACTGGGAAGAAGGTGAAAAGTGAGAAAAGGGCCAAAATATAAAATCTGAAGAAATTCAACATTTGTAGATTAGAAAAATATGGAAGGAGGTTTAAATGAAAATAAATATCCAGTAGAGGAATCCAAAAATATGGTACCAAGGGACCCTAGGAAAGTGATGTAATCAAGGGTGTTCTGGAGTTTTCAGCTTCCTTGAATGTTTTACATGCCACTTTAAAGAAATAGTTGAATAGGTCATAGAAGTCTATTATAAAGGTACTTCTTCCAATTAAAATTCACATGCTTGAAAAGCCTGAAAAAAATATCCTTCTGACTTTATATTTTGTTAACATTCTATGTTTGGTTTTTAACAGATCGTTAATATTTCCAATTATTGTTACAGTAAATAATTTACATTATCTTAAAAATAGATATTGAAGGTCCCTAAAATCAGACCCTCTAAATTTGTGTATGCTACATATAAAATAATTATTTCTCTAGTAAATGTTTCAAAGCTAAACTCAAAGCAATCCAAAGATGTGTGAGGGGAAAAGAGAGGGGGAGTTAAGAAGCGACAATTAAGGAAATGTCTGAAGCACCAACTCTATTTTGGTTTTCTCTAGCCTTTCCACTCTTCCCACTTGTGTTAGTCACCATCCCGCAGCTTCCTTTCATGTCATTCAAGAAGTGAACTCAGAAAATAAAGAGTCATCTGTCTCCATGCTTTCCCTACTCTAAAAACAACTTCCATTGCCCGCTGCTGTGGCATTTAAGTCTAGTCAGACTCATTTTATTCAAGTACCTCCACTGTCTGCTCAGAATAAACAGTATTGGAAAAGTTTACTGTAGTAATCTTATGAGTTAGTTCCCCCTTCTTGAACTCAAACATTCCTTAAATATGTGAGAAGGGCAAACCCAATTAGTATGCTCCACAGGATTTCATTGACTCCTCTGACAGGTCAGATAAACTACTACATGAATGTTTATTATCAGCACGCATGCAAATGCAACATTATAGGGAGGAAACTACTTGAAGCAGTTATTATACCTGTAAACAAAGTTTGTCTAGATGGATTTTATTGTATTCCCAGAAAAGTTCAATGGGTTACATGGAAAATTAAAGGATATGTCATCATGATTCTGTGTGGCTGACTCTGCATCTTGTGTAACCGGGAATGTCTATTCCCATAGATTTTGATTTTGGTCCAAGTGAAAGCTTGACCTCAGACTATGCATTGCGCTATTCCTAAACATCACAACTCCTGAAAAACCCACACCATCAGCTGCAATGTTTACAGGAAACGAGGGAGATTGATATTTGCATGCTACATATATATGCTCTGTACGGCAGTCCTAATGGCTCCCCTGAGTCCAGTGCTTCTCACGAATGGGTCTCAAGGTTTATTTAAATTATCATTGCTGTTAAACCGAATGATAGCTATGACTTACCTATAGTTTCAGTAAGAGTTTTCTATAAAGTATAACACAATATTAACATCTATATTATACTCTTAAATACTTGGAGACTTATTTTTTTTTTAAGATTTTATTTATTTATTTTCAGAGAGAGGAGAAGGAAGGGAGAAAGAGCAATGTATGGTTGCCTCTCACATGGCCCTCACTGGGGACCTGGCCTGCAACCCAGGCTTGTGCCCCGACTGGGAGTTGAACCAGGACCTTTTGGTTCCCAGCCCGCGCTCAATCCACTGAGTCACACCAGCTGGGCAGAGATTTATTTATTTTTATCATGATTCTACTCAATAGAACAGAATAAAATCTGTTAAAAATCTGAATAATTCAAAATCTTATTTTACAATCATCTGAAAAACACCATAGCTAAGTAGAAAACCGTGGCTGTAGAATCACTTGAAGTCATAATAAAAGTGGAATTTATAAGATGTTGTATGGGGCTTTGGACATCCTCAGATGATTCTATACATGACATGACTGAAATTGTTTATCATAATATTATACCAATGTCATGCATAATCTTGAAATTATTTAATTATGGCTTCAAATGCATAATAATAATGCATTTGTTTCAGGTAGCATAAAGTATTTAGACTAAACAAATATTTCCTTCATGTGAGTACCTAAAAGAAAAAGAAATCAGTGAATCATGTCACCCAAAGGAAAAGGAAATAGTCTTTTCAACGCCTACTCACAGCTGTTACCATAAATTGTCATAGCCTCATGATCACAAAAGATGGAAAAACAACCATCAAATATCTTAATTGTCTTGATTTTTATTTCCTTTTCCCTGGGAAGGTAAGTGAGCCTTGCTTGTCAGTTAACTTCTTTTCTTTTTTAGCATACATGATAAGAAGTGTAGGTTTTGGTGTTTGTATTGAGTGTCTTTTATCGTTCTGTAAAGAGACTCTAAACTATGTTATATTTTCATATACAGGCATACCTATTGCACTTCACAGATATTTGTGCTTTTTACAAATTGAAGATAAGAGATGCCACCATCAAAAGGTTACGACTCACTCTATTGTGGTAGTCTGGAGCTGAACCCACAATACCTCTGAGAGATGCCTGAATTAACTTCAGAAATTCTAAGTCATATAATACATGCTTTTAATAAAGATTAAATGCTACAATTTTGTGGTCATAAAGAATAAAAGAAGCTTTTATGTTAAGATGATTTTTCTGTTAGGGTCATCTTTCAGCTTTATAGAAATAAATAAATATGTTTATCTAGTCAAATAAGTATACTACATTTAAGTTTACGTATCTGCATACAAGTAGGTCAAAGCCCGCAAATATCTATCTATGGTAATTTGAGCAGGTGTGCTGAGTTATACCAAAATAAGAAGAAAATTATTAAGCAGAAATTTCCTGAAAGCAATCAAGCTTCAATAATTTGAATAATGTTTTTAAGCATCATTATCTCCTGATCATGTCCAATATATGTTTTTTTCATCTGAAATTCTATAACCCCTATATAGCTTTATGACCTGTCATTTCAATTTGCCGTTTATTTTTTTGTGTTTCTATTACACATTGAATATTTGTTGGACTTGTATGGTTAATTTTGAGTGTCAACTTGATTTAGTTAATAGATGCACAGTTGGCTTGGAACACATCATTTCTGGATATGTATGTGACGTTGATTCCAGAAGAGAATGACATTTGAATGGGTAAACTGAGTAAAAAAATATATAGCCTTCACTAATATGTGTGGCATCATCCAACTAATTGAGGGCCCAGAATACTGTAAAAAGGCAGACAAAAGGCAGACTTTCTCTTACTGATTGAGCTAGGACATTCATATTCTCCTCTTCAGACATTGGAGCTCCTTTGAACGTGGACTTGGAATTACAGCATTGTTCACCTCCACCATTCTTGGGCTTTGGCTTCAGACTGGGACACCAGCTTCCCTAGGTCTCCATCTTGCAGTTGGTAGATCATAGGACTTCTCAGCCTCTATAATTGTTTGAACCAATTTTAATAATAACTGTCCCCTTACATATATAACAAATATTTCGTGTGTGTGTGTATGTGTGTATCTCTTTGGTGTTCTTTCTCTCTCTTTCTGGAGAATCCTAATATCATATCTACTTGCCTCAATCATACATTATACATAGGACATTGGTACTCAAAAACAATTAAATAAATTAAACAGTTAAATAAACAAGAATCAGTCTTCTAAAGCCTGTTAGGTTTTGTATAAAACAATGCTGCAGTAGAGTGCAAGGGTTTGATTAAAACACAGTTAATAAAGTTGTTAGATCAAAATCAGAATTTGATCCCCCTGAATCTAACTAGTTTGCTTAAGATTAACCTACTAAGCAGAATTTATGACAAAATGTTAAAAAGTAAATGGCAATATTGTATATGATGGTCCCTAAAATAGTAGCACAGCAACTTGTACATATTACATGAACAATAAATACTCGTGGGTTTATATTGATGCGCTTTGGGTAAACATGCCTCAGTTGCTTCCATTTAAGTTAAAAAGTTCTGTTTTGGAAAGGGTTATTTATTTTCCAGCTGAGAGGCATAAATGACAACTTACTGTTACCACATCTTGTCATGAGAAGACCATTTTTTGGCAATGGCTGCCATCATTGTGCTAGTTTATTCTCTTTCTGAAAGCTGCAGTGTTCAACTCTAACTACGACATTACCACAGCAGGATGCTCTGTTCTGATTGGCAGGGAGAGTCTGAAGGTGGTCCACCCTGTGACCACAGTGATTGCATTCTCCAGAGCTGTGGTAATGAAATTGGAGGCCATTTTTTTTTTGTGAAGCAAAAGCCTCAAAGTAATTGCTATGGCCTGTACCCTTCCCTCTCTATGGAAAACAGAAATACACAGTGCATTTTCCTCATGAATGTACTGTATTTACCAATATCCTTTATGGGGTATACTTTGTCAGTTGACCTTACTTTAGTAAACTTATTATTATATGGTCAACACCTGCCCCATAAATATAGAATAGAGAAGTTATAGTATATTTATGTTTGGTGAAATGAAGTGTTACCCAAACTCTGATGTGGTGAAGACCTTTTGCATTCTCTATATTTATGGGAGCTACATGCCACTTTACGTATACCAAATTGGGTAAGCAAACATGTTTGACTCAAAGTTCAACTTTACGTGATCTCTGTGACCGGAGGTTGGGTCATACAGTTTCTAATGTATAGTTCCAACTAAGAATTCTAAATATGTTTTGAACTTTTAAATTGTTTTAAGTTTCTTATTGAAGAGCTTCATATTGAATAAAAGGAAGACACAGTATCTGCAAATCGAATAAAAAGAAGACACTATGTTGATGGGTTTTTCTCTTAATAGCATAGGAAACCATCAGAAGTTTACTTCAGGATTAGATATTACTTAAGAAGATATAATTAGAAACTATGAGCCTTATCTTTTTCTAAAGCAACTTGACATTACAGTAAAAGGGTCCAGAAGTAAGGAGATCTGGACTTGTATTTCAGCTACTCTCTGTAGCTGTATGTTCTTAGATAACTCACTTCAGCTCTCTGAATCCTAATCTCAGTATTTAAAAATGTGCACCCTTCTTGTAAGGTTGATTTAAGTGTTTTGATATATTCATGTAAAAGGCCAAACACACTCTTTGGTATAGAAAATTTAATACACACACACACACACATATATTACATATAATATATTTAATGTATATGTGTGTATATGTTTTATATATATATATATTTGTGATTGCTTTTAGTAATACTACTCTTGTACTTTTAGTAAAATATTTTATAATCCAATCATTCTATTACTATAGTTGTTTTCTACTTCTCTTACTGTGAAGATGGAAATAAAACTGTTACCATTACCATTAACAACCAAGACACTGTTGAATGACACTTTATGAGATAATAGGGCAATGACAAGTGCAAGATAAACACAACTTGCCAACCTCTTTCCTCAAGTCAATTTTCATTGCTACTGAAAAGTAATTTGGTCTGGACCTTCTGTAGAAAAGGTTACGGCACTAGAACTAGGGGGTCAAATCCCTTGAACTAATTAACAACATTTTCCTCATTTTTCTGATGAGGAATTGAGACCTATGGAAATGAAGTCAATTTAGGAGTAACTGTCAATTTTTACATAACCCTTCAAATTCAAGTTCTCATAAATAAAGCATAGCTATAATTCTCTGCTCTTCTTAAATTGGGGAGAACAGTTACTGGAAGAAAACGTAGTATCTATCCTGCCAAGGAAACTGAGTAGGAAAATAAAAGAGGAAAATACTCTTTAAGGAAATCGTATTACAATGAGAAATATGAGAAGTTATTAATTTTTTCAGTTGAATTTAATGTTCATTTTCCTTCTGCTTCTTTTATTTAGGAACAGAACTTGCCATTATACATATACCGCAATGAATACCCTTGTACATACATTGTGGCACATAGGTGCAGGTATGTCTGTAACATATGTTCCTGGAAGTGAAATAACTGGATCAGAGAAAATACAATTTTTTTATTTGATACAGAATATGAAATTGTTTTCTGTTGGACTTTCCCCCACTACATGGCTGCTAATAATAATCAAGAGTCTCTGCCATCAGAAGAACTGACGTAGAATCAGTCATACTTGTATACATCCTATCCTACAACCATTTCCTGGAGAACACTATGCTAAGTGAAATAAGCCAGTCAGAGAAAGACAAACACCACATGATTTCACTCATATGTGGAATCTAATGAAAATACTGGACTAATAAGCAAAACAGAGAAACTCCTAGATAGAAAACAGGATGACAGCTAGTGCAGGGGGAGGTTAGGGGGTGGACGGACAGAGCAAAAAGGGAAAAGGACTCATGGACAACAGTGTGGTGTTTGTGGTGGGGGTGGCGGTGGAAGAGAGTGTAAGAGGGATAAATGGTGAAAAAAATAAAAGAAAGAAAGAAAGATACTGTTTGCCATTTTAATAAAATTAAATAAATAAAAAGTTGAGGTAGCCCTATAGAAACTAAAGTGAATAAATCTTCAGACATGTTGTTAAGGCGATAGAACAAAGTTTAAAATTAATATATAGCTCTACCATTGTGTTCTTATTCTGGGACTTAGCTTGTTTAATTTTATTCTTTTATTGTGATAAGAGTACATAAGATAAAATTTACCATCTTAACTATTTTGAAATGTACTGGTCAAAGTGTTCAGTGTATTCACATTACTGAGAAACAGATCTCTCAAACGGTTCATTTTGGGAACCTGAAACTTTATACCCATTAAAAGACTCCCCTTTCACCCTCTGCCTCCAGCCCCTGGCAACCCCCATCCTATGTACTTTCTGTTTCTATAAGTTGGACTACTTTAGATATTTCATATAAGTGGAATCATACCGCACTTATCATTTTTTATTATTACCGATTTCACTTTGTATAATGTCCTCAAGGTTTTTCAATGTTATAGCATGTGACAGAATGTCCCTGTTTTTTGAAGCTAACTAATATTCCATTGTATGTATATATCACATTTTATTTATCCATTCATCCATTGATGGACATTGACTTGCTTCCACTCCCTGGCTAACTTATTTTTAATTGGATATTTATCTGATATATAATATATGGATACATATATAATTGAAAATTTTTGATATATATAAATCCAAAAGAAAGCAGTTTTGAGAGTAGAGCAAAATATCACCTTAATTCCTTACTAAGAGTATATTATTCATCCCAAGCTATAACCACTGTTATCAATTCAATATAAAGTATCTCAATGATACTTTAAATAAACTTACAAGTGTATATGTACATATAACATAGAATTATGCATTCTATGAAATTATATTTATTTTCCATTTTCTTTTAAATCATAGTGTTCTTTTGTATTATATTTGTTTCAGTAAATGGAACTCTACCTTATTCATTTTAAGTGTTCATTAAATATATGATTATTCGTAATTATGTGGAATACTCCCATGCTGTCTTTTCTTTGAGCTATATCTGAAGGTCTACACACATAGAGAAAGTGCACACACCAGTCAGCTCGCAGGAGTGATCCCTATCCTGCCTTCTAAGAGCAGAGATTAGTTTTGTCTCTTTTTCATACTTTATATAAGTAGAATACGCATGATATCCTTTTTTTATGTCAAATTTCTTCCATTCAACGTGATGTTTGTAGTCTTAATCTACCCTGCTGTAAACAGTGGTAGTTTTTTTTTTCATTCTCACGACCATACATGATGTTATAAAAATATAACACATTTATTTATTCTACTTTTGATAGGTATTTTGTTTTTGTTTTGTTTTAATTTGGAGCTACTACAAATAACACGGTTGTGAACAATCTCATTCATGTCTTTTGGTGTACATATGCACATATTTCTGTTGGCTTTCATATACCTGAGAGTGGAATTGTTGATTTATAGAATATACATGGATTTAGCTTTAGCAGATTGTGACAAATCATTTTCCAAAGTATCTATGCACTAATTAACATTCCAATCAGTAGTGTATAAATAACAAGAATCACATTATTGTCAAATTAGGCATTTTTGATCATTTCCATTCTAGTCACTGTGGTAGATGCGCAGTAGTATCACGAGTGACAGACACACACGTGCTATTGTATGCATGGATCATTTTTGGAAATACCGGTAGAACTTCAAATGTTGCCCTGGTCAGGAAACTGGAACTTGAGTGTTTAAGGGCATTGATAAAAGTGCTTTTCCCTGTATATTTTTTTGGTATTGTTTGAAAATTTGTGCCATGTATCTGTATTAACTCTTTAAAGTATTCATTAGTTGCTTGTTTTCATTTTTAAGAGAAAAGTCATAAAACCTAGAGTATTAGAGCCTATAGTCTTAGTTTGCAGACCAATTAAGTTTTGATCCCAAGGGCACCCGAAAGACAATCATGTCTCCCATGGAAGTGGAAAGTGCTAAATTTTTTGCCAATCCTTAGGCTGTTGAAGACAGATCAGGGAGATGAGAAACAGATCAGGAAATGAGATTGAGTCCCTGGTGGAACTCGAAGAGCCAAATATCCAGGACCCTCCAAAATATTATATCACTTGCTGCTCTTTTACCTGATTGCAGATGCTATAAGATATATATACCATCCCTAGAGATCTAGCCAAGAGGTGTGGACTAGAATGTATGTCTCTACCTCCCTCATGATGGCCTATAAATTCATACTTATCTGAGGGGGAGGCCAAGAGAAAAGCCATGGAGCTGGAATATAGGGACTTGTCCAGACCTCCAGTGTTGTTGAGAGATAGAAAATGCAAGGTCAACGTATGGCTTTAAGAAAAATAACAAGATTTTATGTTTGACTTCCAGTGAATAAAATTACCCAGAATGATTCAACTGATAGATGACTAGGGATTAAAAGTAATTGTATTGTTAGGAAAATCTATGCTTGGAAATCAGCTACCTGAGGTTGCCCAGGAAACTACAGGCCTAATCTACTAATACTCTTAAAAACTGTTCAGGTTGCAGAGCCTTGAACAGAGAGAGAGTGAGTGCCCCATGTCCATATGGGTGTGGCCATAGAGATCAGAAGAAAAGGGAGAGCCTCATACTGGGATAAGCCAATTAAATTTATTCCACTAGCAGAAAAGTATGGGCTTGAGATTATTCATTTCTGCTTTTCAAATATGAGTATTTATTGCACTGTTTCTGTTTTTTTTTTTTAAACATTATCTGTTGGGTAAGATGGGAATGGTTACATTTATAATTAGAATTTTACTGTGGTATTGTGAGAACTCACATCTGGACCTGATTAGGAGAAATGGATTTTACCCAGAGAGGCGGTCTTGGAACAGGATGACTTAACATGGCTTTGGGTTGTTCTCTTAGTGGAGAGGCTGAGTACATTTTTATTGTAAGTGAAATGATTATGTTTGGTGGAGTATTCATTGAAACATATATATGTGTGTTAATGTGGGCAGCTAAGAGGTGAAATGAAGTGGACAGAATTTTAAAACGCTTCCTTTTCCATATTTCATATATTCATTGCCAATTCCATCCTTTTGGGGGGAAACCATGTTTGGTCCACTGCATGTGGTTATGGCGGGACCAAGGCTATGCCCGCCTCTCGCTTTCCTTTTCCATCTGTAGCCAGAAAAGTCTGACTTAGGTCTGAGTTGTATTACCCATTACATTAAAAATAATCATTGGTCCGGAGATAGAAACAAAAACTTTTTTCTCCTGGTATTAAACACACAAACGCTAGAGAGGAGAATAACACATTCCTTTGAGTTCACTAAGCTTTGCTAAAAGTGTTCAGAGCCACGTGTGGACATATTCTTATCTCCTCTTACAGGAGGAAATCTCACCTATGACAAAATCAAGGGACCAGCACTGAGAAAAAGCTGAGCTGAGGAAGGAGATGGTAACTATCAGCCCCTAAAGCCCAGGTAGCCACTACGTACCCTCTGAGTTAGAATCTTCTACAACTGAACCGCAAAGAGGAACTAATCAAATAAAGAAATCACAAATAGGCGGCGAAGTAATTAGGTGATGGAAACCTCTTTCTGGATAAACTTCAGTCACATGCATTTTGACAAGAATGTTGTGGTCATTTGGAAAGTCATGGTGACAACAGATGTGAAGTTTTTTGTTTTTATGTAAAGAGAAAGATGTTAGCTTGTCACACGCTAGCATTCATGTCTCCATTACATGAAGATGAACATTTATACGACTTTATATGTTGCTCTATATATGGTTTTCTATCCAGTTTGTCTTGGTCTATGAATCAAACATCGTTTAAGAGTATATTGAAAGCTGAATCATTAATAAATATTAGAAAGTAATAATACATAATGTTAGATACATCATTGCCTTCTCACAAAACAGGTGATAGATGAAGGAAATAGAATATCCACATTGCACATAGTTACTGGTTAGAATTCTTCAGGTACAGCAGAAATACGTTCTCATCAGGCATTCAACAACACATAACACAGGAATACATATAGACACCAAGAAGAAAAAGAGATTTATGTCCTGCTACTCTAAATACATAATTTTGTATTTTATTTACAATTAGATCTTACACCGATATTAAAAACTGAGCTTAATGCTAGTAGTATGGATTTAATTCTCACTGTATTAAGGCACTTTAGCAAGTAAAAATAATGTAGTATATTAAATATATCACATTTTACAAATGATGTATTGAAGAAATAGGTATGTGGCCATAATGATGTAATGTGAATGAAGCACACTGGTAGTCTACTGACTTTATTATGTTGCTTCTTCCATTTTTCTCAGCTGAAATGACAACATGTGTGTTTGTGGTCCATGTTTTGGGTGAGTTGTGATCAGCAGCATCCTGGGCTCTACTAACAGACTACACGCAGAGCACACAGGTATGGGAGGAAACAGAATGTAATTCAATATTCACCTGGACTTCAAGGGACAGTCTTTTCCTTCACCTGCCATTAAGATCTGATGTGCTATGTCCTAAAGTTGTAGCTTCTGATGACACTGTGTTTTAAAGGACTTAGTTGTGTTGACCTGCTATACAGTGGCAGAAAGGAAGGTATGTAGGTTATTTTTTTCATGCACTGCTCACAGAAGGAAAAATGTGCTTGCTTAAGCAGTATAATTTGCAGGCTCTTAGGACTGACTGTATGCTAAATGATAAATCATCATGGGTTTGAAAACTTGTAAGCCTATTTATTAACTGACCTAATATAATGAGATTCCTTTCAATAAAGTACACATATTTTCAATGCTTGATTTATAAACTACTTATGATTATTTATCTATTAACTCATTAAACTGTTCATAATGAGAGGTTTATTATCTATAATATGTGTTTTTTAAATGGGTATTCTTTAGAAAATATGGGTATTCTTTTAAAAATATTAATTTAAAAAAATTCTTTGTAGTAATGAGTGGTTAAATAAATGATTCACTTATATATTGTTAATAGTAAAATGTATATTAACCAAGTATGGGCTTTATAAATTATTATTGTAAATTTTATTTATAAAAATTTATTTTATTGTATATTAAAAATAAGGTCAGGTGGGCTTTTATTCAATGAGAGTTAAGAGCAGTATCATTTCATTTCACAAAAGGGAGATCAAAAATTAGTAGGCTAAGATTATGGTGAGGAAATTTTAGCAGATAAAATAGTAAATCTTTTTGTTTGTTTTTTACTAACTGAGAAATTGTAGAAATTAATGATATAAGGCTTCTCAGAATATCCATGCATGCAAATCTGTAAGATGTACGAGAGCTTCTCTTAAGACTTTTAACATAAAACTCTGCTTGGAAAGATATTAGATAAACTTTGGAGGACCCTTCAGGTTCTTGAGTCAGAGATTTTGTGATGTAAGCAAATAAGACAGTATGGATTTGAAGTGGCTATATTTAAGCCAAGTCTTTCTAGAAGCCAAACTAGTCATCTGGTTTTAATGAGGCCCTTTGGAATTCAAAAATGTGAATGTTTTGCTTGGGGGCACTATAGTTTTAATTACTTGCATTTGATGTGTTAAATGGCAACTATACGGTAATAATGAAACAAATACAGCATTTCGTGCAACGCTAGCCTAATTTAGGTTGAAGTGTAAAACATCATCATCTTTTAAGTACCATAAGGATGAAAAATTACAATGGTAGGGCATTGGCATTTCTAATGAAGCTTGAAAGAATTCAAAATTATCTAGGGTTAGCATGACCTTCTGTCTACTTTTTTTGTTGCATATTTTGTTCTTTCCAAATATGTGTAAAAAAAAAGTCTGAATCATGTAACTTTAAATGAGAGAGAGGATTAGGAATACATTATTCTGGTTATTTTATCATAACCAGATGTTTTCAATCTTCCTCCACTAAATATAGACAAAAGGGCAGATTAGATTTCATCAGTAAAGGACAGTTACTTCATTAAGATGGAGTAATTAGTACTAAACTTTGTCAATTTGAAGACCTGGTTTTTAATGGTAAAATGTTTTGTATATATATATATTTGAAATTATAATAATATACATAAGCATTTAAAAAATAAGTAATAATATGAGAAGTGCTATTTACTGAATCTACAAAAATGTCCATATTGGATTTTAAGATCTCTTGTTATTACTCTAAGAACTCCTTGAAGTTTCTTCCATCTTGATAGTACCCATTTAATTATTAGGGATTAATCTGCTTAATACTAATTTATTATTTAAATAAATGCCATATTTTGCCACGTATAATGCATGCTTTTTTGCCCCAAATTTTTGAGGGAAAAGTAAGGATGTGCATTATACATGGGTAGTGCATGAAATACCTTGTATCTATTCTTGTGTTTTGTAATTATTTGTTACATAAAATTTCTTGTACCATAATATGTTAAAAAATAAATGCTAAAGTTCCTTTATATTACAAAAAAACAAATATCTAAATAAAAATAAATTTAAAAAATTGAGTTAAAAAATTAAAACAAAATATTTTTTCCCTGAAACTCTGGGCCAAAAACGTGGGTGCGTGTTATACATGGCAAAATACGGTAAGTCTTCAGTATTCAAACCTATTTTAAAAACACATATAAAACTACAAAAATAGAAATAAGTAAATAAGTCAATAACTAAAAAACTAAATATATTTGTGTTGCTACCCTTCAAGGCCTGGCAGGTTCATGGTATTCATGCAGATGGAAAAATATTCACAGAGCCTTTGGGATGTCTGGCATGCTTCTCAGTTCTGATACAGAGACTACACGACAGAAAATATGAATGGTTGTTGAATTCGTATAAGTCAAAGTATGTGTAGTAAGAGTGTACTCTGCACTCTGCCAGTTTCATCTACTTCCTGTAGCAAGAGAGGAGCAAGTATGCTTTGCTGTTTGGCCACTGCCACAGCCTTTATAAATGTGCTTGTATTAATATCACAAACTACATCATATTTCCATATATCACTATATTAACAGGGACTGGCAAGTATGACAATGACCATTTTCTTTTTCATTTTTACTCCAATCAAATAAATATCTTAGAGCTGTCTATGCAAGTCCATCAGCAGCAGAAGTAATAAATATTAGACTTCCTGTTCATAGGTGTTGATCTGTGATCAATTGAGCAGACTAAATATTGAGAGCTAGCTAATTCTTCTTTGTCATTTAGGCAAGAGATAACATGATTAGTGCTAGGTCATTTGATACTGAATTGGAGAATCTGAATGATTATAATATGCTTTAGTCTATTCTGTGGGTTTTCTTGGAATTACAGAGTGTTTAGAAAGAAAATATTTCTGTTGGCAGTATATTCATAAATATTATCAACAAAATTATTTAAGTATCTATTTTCTTATCATTCTTAGCTTAGTAAATGACAACCTCATTCCATTAATTATGAAAGGCAAAACTTTGGCAATTTTTTTGTCTCACACCAGGCATCCATTTCATTAGCAAATTCTGTCATCTCTAGATTACAATGTATACAGAGTCCATATGCTCTCCCAATGTCTACATTTACCACCTTGTCAATGTCCCACAACCACTCACTCAAGTATAGCAATAACCTAATTAATGGATAAAGTGTTGAATATAGTACATTTCCAGTCTGTAGGAAAATAACAGTGTAATGTTTGAGACAGAAAAGTAATGATTAAGGTGATAAAAATGACCCTGTGTCTGTGTGTGTGTGTACATTTATAAATATACATGGTTATCTGGTGTCCATTTATTTTAAATAAACATAGCATTACAAAATATAGAATCAAACAAAAACTCTAACACCATGCAAAAATACATGTAATTGAAATGCTCTGAAAATATTCATCAGTGATCCTGAGTGCTGCTATTTCTCTCAGGATCTGCAGTCATTCAGTATGTTCCTCCAACTCCACAAAACTCGGTTCTTAAGTCCAAGTGCTAGACTGGTTTTAGGTACCAGTCTTGAATCCTGTCTGTGGTGCATCACAAATGCTGCTTTCTAAGGTAAAATCATTATTCCTATTAAAAGTATATATACTCAAAACAATTTGGGCTTTTAATTTGTAATTTATAATAGAAAATTGTGGAACCAATTTCTTACAGAACCAATAATTATAGCCAATACCATATACACTAAAATGTGGAAGATGGAATTTCCATTTGGTTGTTATTTATTAATTTCCAGGCACTGTGTCCAGCCCAGAGATCCAAGGATGAATGAGACAGAGGTCCTGACTCAGAGTCCACAATGTGTCAGGAAAATGTTCTTGCTACATATCTGTGATGTTCTTTTTTTTTTTTTAAGATTTTATTTATTTATTTTCAGAGAGAGGAGAAGGGAGGGAGAAACAGCAATGTATGGTTGCCTCTCACATGGCCCTCACTGGGGACCTGGCCCGCAACCCAGGCATGTGCCCCGACTGGGAATCGAACCCTCTGGTTCCCAGCCCGCGCTCAATCCACTGAGCCACAGACTTTTTTATATATTTTATAAGCTCCATGTGATATACTGTATAATTTTCCCTTCTCATATGCAATATATTTTAAAGTAAGTTTTTGTAAAATAAGTCAATTTTTTTAATCCTCACCCAAGGATATATTTTTTATTGCTTTTGAAGAGAAAGGAAAGGGGTGGGGGGGGGAGAGAGAGAGAGAGGCATCAATGTGAGAGAGAAACATCGATCACTTGCTTCCCGTACACGTCCTGACCAGGAATTCAACCTGCAGCCTAGGTATGTGCCCTAACTGGGAATTGAACCCGCAACCATTTGGTATATGGGATAGTGCTCCAACTAACTGAGCCGCCTGGCCAGAGTGCCAAATGATATTTATCATTGTTTATATATTATTAGTAAATTCTTATTGCTATTTATATGTAACCTGCTAAATACTAAGTTTATATTTACCAGGAAAATGTCCACTTTGGTGACTTAGCTCATGTCTTTGCCATCTTATAGTTGGCAATACATGTAGGCGTGTGTCTGGGCTGCTTGCCCAACTGCACCAGTGGTTCCCTTTCATTTCCTTTCCCTGAGTCAGCAGCAAGCATGAGTGACAGCATGGTCACCGGTCTTTTAGACAAAAAATAACTTGGCAAAAATAAATGTTTCCACTACTTTAGTCATCTGGGACTCCTCTGTGGTCAGTACCTGTATGGAAAGTGAATGAAAATCATGTTTTCACTGATAACATTCCTTCAAATATATTTTGTTTCAAAAACTCCAAACCGCAAAGATGATTCCAGTCAGACATCCAAATGTTTACTGAGTCATAGGTAATTACTACCACAATGGGGTGAGGGATTCCCCAAGTAGGTATCAAAATTAGGTATCTACAGACACTAGAGGCTCTTAGGTATAGATTTGAGTGGCTGTTTTATTCAGTTTGCTGACTTTTCAATTGTATCCAGTGACTTTTTTGACTTCTCTATGTAAGGTCCAGAGCTGTGTTAAGAGACAGAAAGTGGAATTAGAGAAGAGCTTTTACAATAAGGTAGTTCACAAGTATATCAGATTGATACCAATAGGCTGTCTGTACGGCTAGAAGCGGGCTGAGGACAGGAAACAGGAGGGGCCACAGATGGAGATCTGACCACCCAGTGCCATGGCAAGGCAGTGGCAGGTCTCCCAGGGGGCCATGTTGCCCAGGTACCCAAGCCATGCTACTCCCGCCTGGGCTAGATGGTGACAGGAGGAAGTATGCTTAAACTGTGCATATGCAAGGCTACCAAGATAAATGGGTAAGAGAGGAAAAGCCCTCCTACCCCTTGCAGTACCAGGCTGGGGGTGGGACATGGGAAAGGCAGGCACATGCGCAATAAAGTTAAGATGGTGCCAGGGGAGATGAAAGACCAGTTTAGCCTGGGGAAAGGAAGGGATTGGTTGGGAGGTGGACCCGCCCAAAGTACTCGAAAGTTTAGGAAGTTAATTGGTCATTCTAAGAAAGTACCTGGTCTGTCCCACACCTGAAACTAAGATAAATCCAGGGTAACCAAGAAACTCTCTCTCTTGCTCATCACTCATTGCTTGGGACATGCACTCAGATGGTGTACTGGCCTGGCCCCTCCAGGAGGAAGTCTCTCTCCTTGTGTCCTGTTTCCAATTCAGCATCTCGAACATCTTCGTCTTGGCTTTCCCCAGAGATCTGCAAGAAAGAATAGACTGTCTGAAGCAGCTACACAACGTCCCCGTGGTGTGGACACTTAGGTGGGCTCAAGGATGAGGATGGAGAGGTTATAGGCAGTGAAGACAGAGGGTTGGAGCTACAATTAGCAAGTGGGATGAGAAAAGGGGACTAGGGACTAAGGTCATATTTGGGGGAAAAGATCATGACAGTTCTGCAATAATTTAGACTTCATGGGCTGGAAATCTGAAGTACCTGCATGTGTACATGGAACCACATGTGGTCAGAGTCCCTCAGAATCACAGGGTGTTTGAGTTAAAAAGGACCGTGGGGGGTTTCTAGCACCACCTGTCACAGGCAGCCAGAGATGCAGCACTAGGGCCCAGCGTCTGGGGCTCCCATTTGTAATCACACCATGCAGCCCCAGCCGCGGGGCAGTGCAGTGACGTGTGTGCGTGAGCACGTGTGCTGAGGCTTTATAGGCTTTATAGCTGGCACACGGGCTTGTGAGCCCTGTGACTGGAACAGACTCCAAGCTAAAGGCGCAATGTGAGACCTCGCTGCTCCGTGCCGGCTCCGTGATCAGAGCCCCTTGACCTTCCTAGCCAGGCCTGCTCGTGACACCCTCCACAGGGCGTAGGGAGCAGGAATGGGGTGATGCAGTGAGATGGACAAGGAAAGAAAGCGGCAGAAACAAGAGAAACAAACAAAAATGAAACTAGGGTTCCACAGAGAGGCCACTTCGAGCCATGGACACAGATACACACATATCCCATATCATACACCACAACCACAGGCAGCGTACATCACACACCACACGCCCCATACACCCCCCGACACCATATCACATACCACAGCCACATACACACAGCATACATCACATACCACATATACACACCATACAACACAACCACACATACCACATACATCACATGCCACATGCCCCATGTACCACATACACCACACATACCATATCACACTTCGTGCCCATAAATACAACATATATCACACACCACACACCCTGTGTACCACATACGCACACAGAATACATCATATTCCACACATCCCATGTGCCACATACAACTCACACCGTATAATACTACAACCACACACACTGCATACATCACACACACCATGCACTCCATATGCCACATGTACCACACCCCACACACACAAGTCCCATATAACACTATAACCACACACACCCCATACATCTCACACCACCCACACCATGTGGCACATACACTACACATATCCATATCATACGCTACAACCACACACAGCAAAAGCACACATTACACACCCAATACACCACATACACTGCAGACGTATCATATAATACACAATCACACACACCTCACACAAGCACCATATCACACAGCACAAACCACACCCATACACATCACACACCACACACCTCATGTACCACATACACCACACCCATATCACATACCTCACACTTGCATGCACAAAAACCCCACAGATACTACTACCAAGGGAACACATACATTTAAAGAGAGACTCAGGTGGTGAGAGAGGGAAAAGAGAAGGAAACATGGAAAGATATAGGAACAAACAAACAAAAAGAAGGGCAAAACCAGAAAAAATATATATGTATACACTTCTTTGTCCTAAATCAAGAGTTCTCACTGAAGAGTGATTTTGCTCCCCAGGGAACATCCAGGCAATGTCCAAAGACATTCTTGACGGCCACACCTTAGCCGAGGAGGATGTTACTATCACGCTGTGAATAGCATCTAAACACCCTATGGTGCATCCATAGGTAGCCCCCTTACTATGGAATTATTTGTTCCAAAATATCAGTAATGCCCACATTGAAAAACAGTGCTCCAAATGCCGCAGTCAGCATCACACGGCTCCTGTGTCCCCGTCCGGGCTGTGTCCCAGTCCTGCATATGGTGACACACACATACACACGTCTTCTCCCTGATGTCCCTTAGTCCCTGCTGCTGTGGCACTCAGGACAGGCCCCTCACACTCTGGCTGCCCCTGTCCTTCCATTGAATCTGGAGGCCCTAATCTGGGTTTAGAGTATGAGCTCAGCCTCAGGCAGGAAAAACAGGTTAGAGTCCCTCTGTGCATTCTCGACCTGTTCCAGACCCAGTCCAGGTTGGGCCTCCAGTCCTTCCTCCCCCACAGAGCCTGACCTCTGCAGTCTCCCAAGGCGAGGTTGGACACTGACTGCCGTAAGGTCAAGGACAGATTGGACAACAGCCCCTTCGAGTCCATGTGCTCATCCTTAGAGATGAGACAATTGGGAAAGACAATTATTTGCCCAGAGTCATAAAAGTTTTATTAAATTTGGAGTCTGGGCAAGGGGACAAGGGGAGTCTGGGCAAGTGTGATGGCAAGTTTCACCAGATGAGGCTAGCGATGTGACCACCCTCCCCTAAGTTCCACACCCCCCTCACCCCCTGCACCTCCACCTCCTGTATTTGGACACTTGAGTCTGGGACTCTGGGTTGCAGAACCAACAGAGTCCTCATGTTTGGAGATGCTGCCCCACATGGCCTTGGAATGGGCCAGGGAGCCATGCCTCATCTGTCAGGAGAGGAGGAGCTTCATTATAGCTCCCTGTCCCCTCGGAGCCACACTCTGGGGAAGGTACAGGGAGGACTCGTATAGATCGTGTCCCCCGCCCTGTGGCTCACCTTCCGCCACCGTCCAAGCGCATGATGTTGTGCAAGATCTGACGGGACACTGTCGGCAGAAACTTGTATCAGCAAACGTCCCCCTCCCTTTCCAGCCTTCCACACCCATTTCGAGTCTGTTCTCATTTTCCTATGTCCCAGCGATCCACAAAAAGGCAGCACCAGGTGGAGGAAGCTGAGGAATAAAAGGAAAGTCTGCAATTTGAATGCCTCTGCCTTCCTGTAGCCCTCCTCCCCCCACGTGCAAATATCTCATTGCCTTGTCGTCTTTCCCGCCAAGGACTGAATTGAGGACTTTGGCTGGAGTCCAACAGGACAGAAACGGTGGGTGGGATAGTAGGCACACAAACATTGGTTTAATGGGTATGGAGGTCTTAGGTTCAAGGGTTCTAGTGCCTCCCCCGCCCCCCACCCAGTACAAACCCAAAGACCCCTGAGGAGGTGGGGAAGGCAGCTAATCAAACTGCACTGTTTGCTCAGGGCACTGAGACCTGGCCTTGAGCCAACAACAGGAATAGGGGCCTTGCTTTCCCTTTAGACTTGAGAGTGGTCTGCTTGTACCCACCCACAGACTCCCTACTCTGTACCTAAGATTCTCCCATATACATGCTTGCTCTCCCTCTTTCTCTCTCTCCCCTCACAGCATCCTTCAGCTCTCTGAACCAGGGGCAGGTAAGTAAAAAACAGATTCTGAAGCTAGTGGGTGATCCACACCAACACTCCGGACACTAAGTGCCCAGACACGCGGGCCCTAGGCCAGTGGGTCTCTGGCTTGCTGTGGGGCTTTGCAAAAGCTAGGTCCTCTGTTTGTTCTCAACCTAAAATTGAACTAACTGATCTTCCAGATGGCTCCCAGCTCACTCATGTCAGAGCTCTTTGCTATGGGCCCAGGACGGGCTGTGCTTTTGGTGGTCCTTCTTCACTGTGACTGTGCTGGCCCCTCCGCCTCCCTGGGGCTCTGTGGGGTGGAATAAGGGAATGTGCTAGGGCAGAGAGGGGCAGGCTTCAGCATGGAGGAAGTGGGTCTGAACCTGCCCTCTCACTAAATGTCTGCATGGCTCTGGGTCATGTACTTGGCCACTTTTAGCTTTGTTTTTTATCTCCTCCACCAGTAAAATATAGATAATACCTGCCTCACAGGTATGACAGAAGCCTACCTGGGAACAGTTTGTCAAAGCCCAGCAGGCAGTGGCGAGTGGATGAATAAACACTGCCTCCACTGGAGGTTGCCAGAAAAAGTATTTGCAATACTTGGGACATAGTTATGCTAAAAAAATGCTCTGTTATTTATCTAAAATCCAAATTGAACTGGTGTCTTTTATTTTATTTGCATTCCACTACATAGATGTCTTGTTGGGGAGGGTCTCTACAAGTCCAGAGAAGGGAGCTGCAAACTGTCCAGGGATCAGATCCTTCCCACAGCTCCATTTCATGTCTTAGCCCATGAGCTAAGAATGGATTTTACATCTTCAAATGGCTGTAAAAGAAGAAGGAGAAGGAGAAGGAGTGGGAGTATCCGAGACTATCTACCTGAGCTTGCAAAGCCTAAAATATTTACCTTTACTATCTCGGCCCTTTACAAAAAAAATTTGCTGACCCACAGTTGATGAAGGAACTAAGAGTTTCCAATATTTGTATACCTATTCTGGGCCAGGCGAGAGATTAAACTAGAATAGTCAAGAAAGGTAAGTCTGCTGCAGAGGAGGCACAGACAAGAGTAGGAGGATGACAGGAAAAGCCCTGTGAGAAAGGTGGGCTCACTCACTTGCTCACTTGTGGGGCCCTCAACCTCCAAAAGTCTGCCTGACTCCTCCCACCTCCCTCCTTGAGTCTCTCAGCCTAGTTTGATCCATCCGGATCTTTCTATAGAAGGTCACCGGGTATCCCAAAGTCCAAGGTTATCTATGCAGTCTCTTTGAAGACCTCCTTTTTCAGGACTGGCCTGGTGGCTGGGAAAAAGACCAAGGTAAGGAATTTCCACAAGGGCCCACATGGCAGGCAGGTCTGCTGGTCTGTCTCTTTAAATTTCAGGTAATTTGGGAGGAGGGAGGGAGTTTGTCTGCACAACACCTGAGGAGCTCCTGCCTGAGCTGCCCAGTGAGG
Source organism: Micronycteris hirsuta (assembly GCA_004026765.1). NCBI lineage: Eukaryota > Metazoa > Chordata > Mammalia > Chiroptera > Phyllostomidae > Micronycteris > Micronycteris hirsuta. The sequence continues at coordinate 15,927 of PVJI01015450.1, read as the reverse complement.
GAGTCCCATCTCTGCCAAGTGTAAGAAACATGGAGTCCTCTTTGCAATCTGGCTGGGACGCCTCCCCAAGACTCCTGTGTGGGCCAGGAGGTAAGAGATGGGACCTCTAAGGAAGAGGGATAGCTGGTTGTTGGGGAGGCCCATGTGGCCCAAGTCTGAGTCCAGTCAGGATCTGGTCTTAGCCACAACCCCCAAACAATCCCTCCCTACACAACATGGCATTGCTGCTGCCCAAGAAGAAGGGTCTCACTCTCAGCCTGTGGAGTCCTGGGCTCAGAGCTGAGATGAGCAGAACCTGCTGCAGCAGAAGATGTAAGCCTCAGTCTGCTGCCGCCACCTGTCCTGTGTGGCCTTCAAGCCCTCCTCTCCTCTCCCTCCCCCTTTCCCTCCCCGCTCATCTCTCTCTGTCCTTGTTCGGCACCTTTGTCAGGACAGACAGTGCTTCCAGGACTGGTTTCTCAGGAGTATTTTGCCTCAAAAGTCTTGGCCTGAGGGGCCCCAGGATGCCAGGCGGAAGGGGAGCTGGCATGGACACAGGTGCTCACTGTCTTTAAGACCCAATTCAATTACGCAAACTTCTTGTGAGATCAGTGGACACTTGAACCATGTGGGTTTCAGCTGTGAAGCTCAATGAAACTGTGCTGGTCAATTGAACTGAGCGGGTCAATTGGAAAAAATATGATCATAAGTGAACCCACGCAGTTGAGCCCATGTTGTTCAAGGGTCAGCTGTACTTTCCTAAAGGCCAGGCACCTTTCTAGTCCTCAGAAGGATTGGGGCATCACTGAACCTTCACCGGGGAGGTGCTAGTGGGTCAGAACAATGCCTTATATCTCTGTTCCCTGCTCCTCAAACAGTCTCTCTGGGAGAAATATGCAGCACCTACATATGTATACGTGGGAGTGAGTAAGTGAACGAATAAGGTAGAGGGGGTCTGCAGACTCTAGTAGCCGAAAAAGAAGAAAAGATGTGACCATGGTTATGATCCCTGTGCATTTATCACATCAGCTATTGACCACAGTCCTGCCATGTGCTGGACCCCGGGAAAGGGACAGTATGAGAAGGGAAAAAGGTGGGACATGGCCTGGAATTTATTATTCTCTGCGGGGGGAGAGGGGCATGGACAACTGGACACAATATTCTTAGGACCAATGCTCACTCATTCTCTCATCTAGGCTGTGGAATTCGAGAGGCACTAGAGTTGGAGCCCTAAGGAAATCTCACTTATTTCTTCCAGCTTCTGAAAACAGCTCTAAATTCATCTCATGTTCTCCCCCCTCTGTGGCAGTGATTTCCACATGCGTGTAAACACGCAGTCCTGAGAATTTACACGTTTTGAGCACAGCTCCATGTGATTCCTGTGTGAGCAAGTGTGGATCATGTCTGTGGGATGGGAATTCTCTAATAGGAATTTGGCAAAGGTGTATCTTAAAAAATTCTGGCTTGCTGATCCCTGAATATTACTTTAACCTGGTCCTGTCTGCCACCAGACGTGAATCAACATCCTGATGCCTTGCTATGAGTAATCCTACCTGTTCTGCTTAACCCCATGAATAATCAATCCAATGTAAATGTGTCTTAATGCCTCTAATAAAACCCCCGGCTAAGCAACCCACGAGGTCTTTCTCCCCAAGATGGGGGATGGTGGAGGAGACCCGTGGCCGCCGGATTCCTTCCCCCCGCGTGTCTCAGTGTGAGGTTCATACACGCATTCGGTTACGGTCATCCACGGGTTTTGGCTGGGACGAGATCCCCACGGCACCCCTCGACCCCAGTAGCTTCGAGTGGGGAGCTGGAGAGGAGGGGCCGTGGAGGGAGCTCGAAGCCATCCCTGTGTGTGGTCTCCTCTCCAAAATCTCTGTGTATTGCCCCACCCAGGTGGTGACACGCCTGATTGATATTCTCCTGTTGGGGTTCCCCTGGGCCCCTAAGAAGGAAGATATTATGTCAATCATTGGGGAAAGCCTGAAGTTTTTGTGTCTGAAAGCAAATGGAGCAGCCTGCCTAAGCCTGACCAGGAGGAAGGAGGTTAAGAGGGCACCTGGAGCCCCTGTGGTTTTTCTTCTTTGCTTAAGGATTCTGGGTTGGGGAAGTAGTCATTTTGGGGTTCTCATCTCTCACACCAGCCACCCACCTCTGTCTTCCAGGCCTGGAAGAGCGGAGGCTGAGCACGTATGTGGCTGATGACATCTTGAGGCAACAGAATGGAGTTGCTGCAGACTAGGCTGTAAGTGGTCTCATTCATCCCCTTCCCACTCCCAGGACCCCAGGGCTGGGGAGCCCAGCACAGGGTGCAGGAAGGCCTGGGGTTTGGAAGGGGTGGTGGAAGTTCTCTGTATACCCAAGTGAGGTGAAGACAAAGTGGAGACCAAAGTATGGATGGGAGTGGGTTGCTTCCACCTGCCTTTTCTGCTCTATTTCTTCTTAAGACCATCCTGTAGACTTCCTCTTGTACCTTGGGCTAGTAAGGCTTGATGTCACAACTTTGAGGGATTCCCCTTCGTTTCCTGATCTCCCTGCTCAATTCCACAATTCCTTGGCCCACTTCATTCTGAACAGCAGGATCCTGGAGTATTGACTGCCCTCTGAATGGAAGGATCCTGAAATAACCAGCGAGGGGAGTGGCCTAGGCTGTGCCATCAACCAGCCTAAGGGGGATGCAAATAATTAGATAAATATGTACATGAGGACAGTATGGTCAGGTCATGGGTTGAGATGATGGAAAAAAGTAACAAACAATGTTTCCAGCACCAATTATCTCATTTAATTCCTAACTCAGCTGTGGGAGGGAGGGCCTTTACCCCCTATGAGGGAGGCAGAACCAGAGAGAGTGAGTGGGGACATAGGAATTCATGCCAAGGGCTCAGAGGGGAACTCAGGCTCAGGTGAGGGGCTTCCAGGGGGTGGAGCATGGTCCAGTGAGAAAGGGAAGTCTTTATGGTCTTTCCAGGATGATGGGGACCCAGCGTTCTTCTCGTTAATCATCCTTATGCTGCTAATACATGGGAACATGTAAGCATCCCTCTACAGGTTACTCAGTGGTTCATTACATTAGTCAAACATAACAAAGGATTTCTAAAGTCAATAAAAAAATAATCAAACTAAAATATGGAGGCAAAAATGATGTTAAGTAGAGAAATAAGTACTTAAGACAAATGGAGTATACATATAATACTCTGATTAGCTGGGCCAAGTCATGGGGGTGGGAAAAGGACAGGCAATTTACCTGAATTACAGGAACTTCTCCAAAGGAAATGCGAGGTTCTGGTGATGGTGGAAGGAGTAAGTAACAAAGAGAGAGAAAATAAAAAGCAATGGTAAAGTATAATCCAGGTATACCAGCAAACACATAGGCACTATGAGGTTGTGATCTAGTACAAAAAAAATAAGAAAATGACACAACTCATGATAGAGACTTCTAGATATTGCTGAGAAACAGTTCTGGGTAGGAAGAGTTTGGTTGTTTATATATTTATTTTAGACTTCACATATAAGTAATACCATATAGTATTTATCTTTCTCTGTCTGGCTTATTCTTATTTTTTAACTTCACTTCTATCGTTGACACTATTATAGCTGTCCCTAAATTTCCCCCTTTGCCCGCCTCCACACAGTCCCTGCCCCGCTTCCCTCTGGCCATCACCTCACTGTCGTCTGTGTCTGTGGGCCATGCATATATGTTCTTTGACGCATCTCTTCTCTTTCCTTCATCTAGTCCCCTCCTCGCAATCCCTTCTAACAGCTGTCAATCTGTTCCATGTATCTATGCCTCTGTTTCTATTTTATTCATTAATTTGTTTTTTTTTTCACTAGATTCCACACATAAGTGAGATCATATGGTATTTATCTTTCTCTGACCTGTTTATTTCATTTAGCATAATAATCTCCAGGTCTATCCATACTGTTTTAAAAGGTATGATTTCCTTTTTTTTTTTAATGGCTGCATAGTATTTACTGTGTAAATCTACCACCTTTTTACCCACTCATCTACTGGGCTGTTTCCAGATGTTGACTATGATAAATAACACTGCTATGAATGTAGGGGTGCATGTATTCTTTTGAAATTGGTGTTTCCAGATTCTTAGGCTATATTGCCAGAAGCAGGATTGCTGGGTCAAAAGGCAGTGTCATTTTTAATTTTTTAAGGTGATTCCATACTGATTTCCACAGTGGCTGCACCAGTCTGCATTCCCACCGATAGTACACTAGGGTTCCCCTTTCTCCACATCCTTGTCGATACTTGTGGTTTGTTGACTTATTGATGGTAGCCATTCTGACAGGTCTGAGAAGCTATCTCACTGTGATTTTAATTTGCATCTCTCTGATGATTACTGATGCTGATCATTTTTTCATATATCTATCGGCCATCTATATGTCCTCTTATGAGAAGTGTCTATTCTCATCTCTATTTTTCCCGGTGTTGAGTTGTGTAAGTTCTTTATATATTTTGGAAATTAACCCTTTATCAGATATATCAGTAGCAAATATGTTCTCTCATACAGTGGGTTCCCTTTATATTTTGTTGGTGGCTTCTTGTGTTGTGCAAAAGCTTTTTAGTTAGATGTAGTCCCATTTGTTTTTTTTTTTTGTCCTTTGTTTTCCTTGGCTTAGAAGATGTATCAGCAAAAATATTGCTATGAGAGATTTTACTGCCTGTGTTTTCTTCTGTTTTTATAATTTCACGAATTACATTTCTCTTTTATCTATTTTGAGTTTATTCTTGTGTATGGTGTAAGTTAGTGGTCTAACTCCATATTTTTGGCATGTACCTGTCCAATGTTCCCAACACCATTTATTGAAAAACTGTATTTAATCCATTGTGTGCTCTTGTCTCCTTTGTCAAATATTAATTGACCATAAAGTTGTGAGTTTATTTTTGGGCTTGCTGTACTCTTTGGCTTATTTATTTTTCATAATGCCCTCCAGTTTCATCAATGTTATTGCAAATGATAGAATTTCCTTCTTTTTTTAAGGTTGAATATTATTTTATTGTGTATATAACTTTTTATTTATCCATTTGTCTGTCAATAGACACTTGGGTTTTTCCAGACCTTGGCTATTGTGAATAGTGCTGCAATGAACATGAAAGCATAGGTTTCTCTTCAAATAAAGTTATGTACCCTTTCAATAAATATTCAGAAGTGGGAGGGAGATAGAGTTCATGACACAGATTGACCATGTGTAAAAGATGTAGGGATGAAAAACTATAAACACCTAGAAAGAAAGAGGACAGTGTTTGAAAGTACCACTGTTCAAGTGTATACACAGTTTAAAATTGCGACATTTCAGTGAGCCATTATAAATTAAGACTTTCCTGTTTTCCTGGATTTAAATATAGTGAAAAGCAGTCTTGCTAAGTTTTCGATCAATACACACATAAAAAATGTAGAAATACATGTTTTTGTTATTGGTAACCTGGGGGAGAGGTAAACTTTATGTGCAGGGTGAAGGCCCACTGGAATTTTTTTCTGATGTTAGGACAATTTTGGAAGCAAAATAAGGCCTATGAATTTAATTCACTTTATAGTATTAGGTTTTAATTGCATATGATGAAGTAGAAAGGACACAGTGGGCAGAGCTGGCTGACTTGTTGGAAATGGCTCTTAAAGCTACAGAAATTGGACAAGGGACATAGAAAAAGAACAAGGTAAATCTAAAAGAATAGAAAAATAATATTAACGAAGAGAAAAGCCAAAATAGAGAAGAAAAGCAGTAAGCTGACAAATAGAACTGAAAGCTTGTTCAAAAACACCATGAAAATAACCAATTTTGGGCAAATGTGATTGAGATGTGATTAGCTATTAAAGCTTTGAGATTCTTTTAAATACAAAAGAATAACATGCTTACTTTATTTCAACACATTTGAAAACATAGACAAAATGGATGGTTATTGAATAAGTTTTATGTGCTAAAACTGACTATGTTTTGAAAATATGAGTTGCCTTCTGAAATTAGAAAATATAATCAGAGATCTACACATTGGGGAAAGAAGAGTGGCTTTCCAATTTATTAAAAAAGCTAGAAGAGCCCTAATAAAAAAATCAGATAAAAATATTCAAAAAGGCAAATAAAGGCAAAATTCTTTTAAGACCTGAAATTCTCATTAATATCAGCAAATGATTTCTAGCAACATATTAAAAAACAAATCAATATCATCAAGAATTATTTGTCATCATAAGGAAGATTTTAAAAGTAGAATAGTAATTGGAATGAAGAGAGAAGTGTCCATACCCGATAACAAAATATGCTCCAAAGTTTCAGTAGCTTTAAAAATCTAATTTGCTGGAGCAGGGCATCTGTTTATAGATCATTGAACCAGCGGAGGAACCCGTGTATATATGGAAGATAAAATACAGAATAAAAAAATACAGTATGTCTTTATTTGTGGAACTGTAAAAATGGTCAGACAGAATGATCTGTGCAAAGACCTTAATAATTAATTAGAATAATTAATTGATTAAAATTTGATTGCTCCATGACTTTAAATTTTTTTCTGACAAAACATTAGAAACTCTTTTCCTATTGGTTATAAAGGTATAGGTACATTATAAAAATGTTATACCTGATATATGCAGTTAATACATTGCAATCCAAAACATTGACGATATTGAAAACATTGCCATGTTTTCTTCCATTGTAAAAAAACAAAAAAAATAAAAACTTACTAGACCTTTAGTTTCCAGTGCAGCACATAGGAGCTTGCAACTTGCCACTCTTTCATAACAATAAGCCAAACTAATAGACAAATCAACAACTGTTCTTTTATTCATCAGAGAAGTGAGGTCACAGGGCACATTACTGTTCCCAATATGGTGGAGGCTGACAGGCAGATACAGGGAATGACAATTTACTGGAGCACAAATCTCTGTAGAAACCAGTGCCAAAGTGGGAAAACCTAAATTGCGATTGACCTATTACTGGAGGCTCCTTGTGGAAAATTTGATGAGTTAAAAGCTTCAGGAGGTCCTTATACTTTTCTGAGTTTCATTTCTTGTAGGCCTTTCATTGTGAAGATAGAGAAAAATCTCCTTGAGGTTCGAGGTGGCAGGATGATTTTGAAATACCTCAGAACATTCTGTCATTTCTGACAAGGCCTGCCTTCAAGAGAAAATGTTTTACCCCAGGCCTAATCTATTGGGGTTTTGTCAAAGTCTAACTGACCTGGAAGGAAAATACCCAACTCCAGCATCTTCCAGCCCTCTGTCCCACCTAAGTTGGGGAAAAATCTTAGAGGAACATGTGAGGCTTACTATAAGACCAACCTAATCAACCTAATCATAAGACCAACCTAGTCATAGAAATGACTACAGAATGCTTCCATTTTCCCCACACAATGAAAGCACATCTCTAAAGACCTATTTACTGCAGTTAATTTAACCTAGTACATCATGTTTGAGTTTTCAAGAGAGAAAAGATAGAATTATATAAAATGCTTGATTAAAACCACAAAAATCATAAAAAATAGAGTATAAAAATAGAAACAAAGAACAGTAACAAATAATTTAGAGCAGTAAAAATATGGTAGATATTAATCAGACTATGTCATATACTTTAAATGTTGATGGTCCAAATAAACCAATTAAAAGACATAATCGGAGAGGATCAGGAAAAACAAAAAAAACACCCAACTAAATGAAATCTACTTTAAATATAAAAATACATGCAGATTAAAGTAAAGGGATAAAGAAAGAGATATCATGCTAATACTAAATGAAAGTTTGAGTAGCTAAAATAATTTCAGGCAGAGCAGACTTCAGAGCAAGGAAAATCATTAGGCACAAAGAGGAACATTACATAATGGTAAAGGAGTCAGTTCTCCAAGAAGACAAAACAGTTCTTAATGTGTATATACCTAATAGCAAAGCACCAAAATACATGAGACAAAAACTGATAAAACTTCAAAGAGAAAGAGAGGAATTCATTATCATAGTCAGAGCTTTCTATGACCCTCTATCATAACCAGGTAGGTGCAACAGGCAGAAAATCAGTGAGAGCATAGCTGAATTTAACATCATCATCAATATAATGAACATCCACATACTACTTTATTCAATAGCAAAAAATATATATATTTTCTCAAGCTCACACAAAATATACACCAAGATAGAACACATTTTGGACTGTAAAACATACCTTAACAATGTAAAACAGAAATTATGTAATGTCTCTTCTAGGACCACAGGAACTAAACTAGAAATCAATAATAAAAAAGCCAGAAGACCTCTAAATACTTGGAGACTAAACAGTATACTTCTAAATAATGCATGGGTCAAAGAAAATGGTCTCAAAAGAAATTTTGAAATATTTTAAACTAAATTAAAGTGAGAACATATCAAAATTTGTGGGGTGCAACAAAAGCAATGCTAGAAGGACATTTATAGCAATGAATGCATACATTAGAAAAGAAGAATAATCTAAAATCAATTGTTTAAGCTTCTACCTTAGGAAACCAGAAAAAGAAGGTCAATTTAAATCCAAGGAAAGTAGAAAAAAAGAAATAGTGTAATTAGAGCAAAAAGCAATAAATTTGGAAATAAGAAATTAATAGAGAAAATCAACAAAACCAAAAGCCAAGTCTTCAAAATTAACAATAAAATTAAAAAAGCCTTTAGCCAGACTAACTAAAAAAAAAAAAAAAGAGGGAGATGCCAAATTACTAATATCAGAAATAAAAGAGGATATCACTATATATCCCATGGACAGTAAAAGGATAATAAAGAAATATGGAGGAGGACTTACACAGGGCCCAGAGACATGTGAAAGGATGCACAGCATCAGTAGCCATCAGAAAGATGCAAATTAAAACCACAATGAGATGTCACCTCACACCAGTCGGAAGGGCCATCATAAACAAATCAACAAAAAATAAGTGCTGGTGAGATTGTGGAGAAAAAGGAACCCTAGTACACTGTTGGGGGGAATGCAGACTGGTGCAGCGACTGTGGGAAACAGTATGGAATTTCCTCAAAAAAACAAAAACAGAAACTCCTTATGACCCAGCAATTCCACTGCTGGGATTATACTCTAAGAATCCTGAAACACCAATTCAAAAGAACCTAAGCATCCCAATGTTCATTGCAGCACAATTTGCAATAGCCAAGTGCTGGAAACAATCTAAGTGCCCATCAGCAAATGAGTGGATCAAAAAACTGGTAATTTACACAATGGAATATTATGCAGCAGAAAGAGAGAAGGAGCTCCTACCCTTCAGGACAGCATGGATGGAACTGGAGAGCATTATGCTAAGTGAAATAAGCCAGGCAGTGAAAGACAATTACCATATAATCTCTACTGTGAGTGGAACCTAATCAACAAAACAAACAAGTAAGCAAAAATGTAACCAGAGACATTGAAATAAAGAACAAACTGACAGTAACCAGAGGGGAGGAGGGAGGAGGATAATGAGAAAAAGAAGGGGAAGGATCACTACAGAACATGTATAAGGTACAAAATAGACAGGGAAATGTTAAGAACAGTATAGGAAATAAAGTAGCCAAAGAATTTATATGCACAACCCATGGACATGGACTAAGGGAGGGATTGCTTGAAGGAAGGGAGTACTGAGCAGAGGAGGGCAAAGGGAGAAAAATTGGGACAACTGTAATAACATAATCAATCAAATATACTTTAAAAATAGTTCTAATGAAGTGCGTCATAATCTGGACAAGTCATGGGTTTGGTGTGGACAAGTCATGGGTTTAGTTTCAAGGTCTACTTTTACACACATTCATTTCGTCTTGGACAAGCCAGTGCTGAACCTTAGTTTTATAACCTATAAAATAGGAATGTTAATAATACCTGCAGGCTTGTTGTGAAATTTAAAGTCAATCTACAGAGAACCTGGCATGGAGTAGATAATAAATGTTGAATATATTTGATTGCATAATTAAGATTGGAAAAGATTAGGCAGGCTAGAGAAATGTATTGAAGTTAATAAAATAATATGGGATAGTGTTATAATTTTGAAAAAAAAAAAGGAACATGTATAAAGGACCCATGGAAAAAGCCAATGGGGGTAGGATTGAGGGTGGGAAGTGGGGGCAGTGGGGTAGGGGAAAGTGTGGAGGGAAAATGGAGACAACTGTAATTGAACAACAATAAAAAAAGAAAAAGTAATATGTTGTATTAATAATTTTAATCTATGCAGAATGTAAATGTGTGATAAAAGTTCACAGATTATATATAATTTTGTAGATTTCCCTAATTTACCTTAAATTTAAATTACATAGACAACTATTGTACAATTTACTTATTGCATGCATATTTTTTCTGAATATCAAGATGTTAAATTGACTTTATATTGTAATATGACATGGTACTTAATTCCCTTGCTCTGGATCCCATGGACACAGTAAAAATAAGGATAAATATGCTGCTACAAAGGAAAATAAATGGCACTACTAGGAAAAAAAAGAAATACTATGAGCAATTTTATGCTCATAAAATTAAGAACCTAGAAAAAAGGGATAATTTTTTTGAAAAACATAATCTTTGAAAACTCACACAAATAATAATAATGTGAATAAACCTATATTTATTAAATAAGTCAAATTAATAATTAATAACAGTTCAAAACAAAAAACACTAGGCCCAGATGTGTTCATTGGTGAATTCTACCATTTAAGCAAGAAATTACACCAATTCTCTACAACTACAATCCTTTTCGGAGAATAGAAGGAGAGAATATGTATCCTAACTCAATCTATGAGACCATCATTACACTAACATACTTAAAGGTGAGAAATTAGACTATTTTCTGCAAAGAAAAGAACAAGGCAAGGATAACCTCTCCCAATACTTTCAATAGAGTACAGGAAATTCTAGTTAATGAAATCAGAAAAGGAAAGGACATAAAAGGTATACAGATTAGAAAGGAGAAAATAAAACTGTATTTCTAGATAACATTATTGTCTTTGTAGAAAATTCAAAAGAATCAACAACAACAAACTCTTGCAATTAATAAGCATTTATGGGAAAGTTGCTACACACCTATTGGAATGGCCTGAATTCAAAACACTGACAACACCAGATGTTGGGGACAATGTGGAGCAACACGAACACTTATTCATTTCTGATATAAATAAAAAATTGTACAGCCATTTTGGAAGATTGGTGGCTTCTTATAAAAGTAAACATTCTTTTGCCATATGATCTAGCAATTGCGCTTCTTGATATTTATGCAAAGAAGTTGATAACTTTTGTCCACATAAAACTCTGCACAAGAATATTTATAATACCTTTAAACAGCAACATTTGTTAGCAACCAACATATCTTTCAGTAGGTGAATAGGTGAATAAGCTGTTGGACATTTGACACTGGAATATTATTCAGTCTTAGCATGAAATGAGCGATCAAGCCATGGAAGATGTGGAAAAACTTAAATGCATATTGCAAAGTGAAAGAAGCCAATCTGAAAAGACTGCATATTGTGATTACAACTCTATGACATTCTAGAACAGGCAAAAGCATAGAGACAGTAAAAAGATGAGTGGTTGCTAGGGAATAGGGGTGGGGTGAGGGAGGGATGAACAGGCAGAACACAGAGGAATTTTAGGACAGTGAAACTACTTGATATGTTATTGTATTAGCAGATACATGCAAATATACAATTTGTGAAAACCCATTGAATGCACTGAACCCTAAATCTAAGATGGCAGCAAAGTAGGTGGAAGCAAAGTAGGAGGGATGAACAGGCAGAACACAGAGGAATTTTAGGACAGTGAAACTACTTGATATGATATTGTATTAGCAGATACATGCAAATATACAATTTGTGAAAACCCATTGAATGCACTGAACCCTAAATCCAAGATGGCAGCAAAGTAGGTGAATTCTAGTTCAGGACCAAACTAGAATTACAACTAAAATATAGAAGAATCAACTGAATAACCAACTGAAGACTAGCTAAAGAAAAGTCTTATAAACAAGGATTTATAGAAGAAGGCACATCAAAACTGGTGGGAAAGGAGGAGAGGTGAAAAGGCCTGGTCCTGCTCCCATGGGATACCTCAACTACAAAGATTTCTCCTGAGGAATGTGGGGTCTCAATTCCATGCCTGGCTCCAAAGCTCAGAGCATCAGAACCAGGAAGAGGCTCCCACGTAACATCTGGCTTTTAAAATCAGTGAAGATTCTGTCTGCAAGCAAAAGATGGCAGTCTACTAGAGGCACAGGTGCTCTCTTAAAGGGCCATTACATAAAATTTTGTTCACAGCCGAAAGAGGCCAGAGTGGACTAGAATTATGTGAGCGGAGACTGAGGTTGTGGCTCTGGGGAGAGAGCTAAAGGGACAACCATGAGGATACCTTTGCTGAGTCCCCTTCCCACACCACAGATGACATCTTTCTCTGTGGAGCACCCCTCTCCTTAGGGCATCAGCCTGGGGGAATGCAAAAGCCCCACTCTCTGGATTCCGTGTTATCTCACCCTGTGGAGCTCACACCCTACTGAGGGTAACGGCCTGGGCATGGTTGTAGAGGTGTGGGCAGACTCAGGGCATGTCAGTGACCAAGTTGTATGGCTCTGGGGTGCTAGCGACCCTTTTCCCCTTCCCCAAAGCCAGACTAACACCTCTCAATCACAGCAGACCGCTAACTCCACCATCCCAAGTCTCAACAACACCTCCCTTCTTAGCTTGAACTCCTGGTGAAATTTGAGACATACCGAGTTCTGTGATTTAAGGTGGGAGCCATTTTCTCCTCATAGCAAACAGTGCAGAGCCCTCTTTTCACATGGCCAAATATAGGTCTGTTGGGGCCTGATAAACTCTGCCAGCCTCACTCTGATGATTTCCGAGACCCTACCCCACAACAAAGGTCTGCGGGCACCCAGTGGGTGGCAGTTAGATTGGTATACACTGGGACTTTTCTGAAGTGGCCTTAGACGAAACACTGGCACTGAGATTGAACCTATACCAATCTGGTGAATATCATTTGCCCCTACCTGGTGACTTATCGAGAACCTTCCTTGTGCAATTAGAGTACTTCCAGAGGCAGCCAGCAGTCAGAGGCAGGCAGAAGTGGATCTCAGGGTACCTTGGGCCTTTTGCTGACCTGCCTCAGAACTAGTGCTGCTAAAAGCTGGCCTTGGTACACAGCTTGGCTCTTCCTGTGCACAACCAGACCTAGCAGAGGCAGCCACAAACTGTGAATCACTTTATACCTCCAAACAGGTTGCCCAGGGCCAATCACAGGCATTGTCTGACATTGGCCTGCACCAGAGTACTTCCTAAGAAGCCCAGAATCACAAAACCCAGTAACCAGATTCACACAACAACAGAACAAGATCCAAAAATCTTCACAAACAGCATGTACAAAGGGAGATCTCAGCAAGCACCGAACCAGCTGAGACAAATTCTACCTTGTGTGGTCATCACCTGCACATCAGCTCATATGCCATGGTGGGAATTAAGCCTAGTCAAACCCGTGCATGAATGGGCCAATGGCAATTGAGAGTTAATTACAACAGGAGGGCTCATATACCCCACACAAAGGATATTTCTGCATTACCAAATTCAGGCAATCTAGGAGACTACACCATCAGATCTCACAAGAACCTACTGTATTTTTTGGATTAAAAGATGCACTTCCCCCCCTAAATTTGGGAGGAAAATGGGGGTGCGTTTTATAGTCCAAATGTAGCTTACCTGAGTTCTATTTACATTTACATTGGTGAAATATTATTTATGTTATTAAATATTTTACCACATTTTTTGCTTCAAAATATTTTTTTCCTATTTTCCTTCTCTAAAATCTAGGTACGTCTTATGGTCTGGTGCATCTTATAGCCTGAAAAATATGGTACTATATAAGGCCACCCTACCAAAACTGCAGGACGTAGCATATTTGTCTAATACATACAAACACACAAAAAGAGGTAGCCAAAATAGGGAGACCAGAAAACATGCCCCAAATAAAAGAATAGGAGAAGTCACCAGAAAGTGAACTAAATGAAATTCAGGCAAGCAATATACCAGTTATAGAATTGAAAAAAAAATTGTTTTAAGGATGATCAAGGAACTTAATGTGAATACAAGGAGTTTAGTAAAAATACATCAGAAACCATAAAAATGAACCAGTCAGGAATGAAAAATACAATATTTGAAATAAAGAATACTTTAGAAAGAATAAACAGTGGGTTGGATGAAGCAAAAGATTGAATCAGATATTTTGAAAACAAAGTAGCAGAAAACACCCAATTAGAGCAGCAAAAATAAAAATAATTTTTTAAAAAATGAGGATAGTTTAAAGGACCTTTGGGACCACATGAAACATAACAACATCTACGTCATAGGGGTGACAGAAGGAGAAGGGAGAAAGAAAGAGCTCAAGAACCTATTTGAAGAAATAATGACTAAAACTTCCCTAACTTGGTGAAGGAAAAAGACACACAGTCCTGAAAGCACAGAGTCCCAAACAAGATGAACCCAAAGAGGCCCATGCCAAGGAACATCATAATTAAAATGTCAAAGGTTAAAGACAGAGAATCTTAAAAGCAGCAAGATAAAGACAGTTACCTACAAGGAACTCGCATTAGACTGTCAGCTGATTTCTCAACAGAAACATTTCAGACCAGAAAGGATTGACATGAAATATTCAAAGTGATGAAAAGCAATGACCTATAGCCAGGACTAAGTTACCTAGCAAAGTTATTATTTAAAATCAAAGGAGAAATAAAGAGCTTCCCAGACAAGAAAATGTTAAAGGAATTCCTTCACACTAAACCAATATTACAATAAATGTTAAAAGCCTTTTTTAAGAAGAAGAAGAAAAAACAAAAGGGAGAAATGTAATTATAAAGAATAAAATCACAATAAATACATACCTTTAAATAAACACTTTAAATGTAAATAGTTTAAATACTCCAATCAACAGATATGGGATAGCTGAATGGATGAGAATATAAGACCCACATATATGCTATCTACAAGAGATCCACCTCAGAATGAAAGACACACACAGACTAAAAGTAAAGGGATAGAAAAAGGCATTTCATGCAAATGGAAAGAAAAAATAGTGGGGTGTCAATTTTTATATTTAACAAAATTTTAAAACATAAGCAATAGTAAGAGACAAAGAAGGACACTACATAATCCAAACAGAGCAATCTAAAAAGAGGATATAACTCTTATAAACATTTATGCACCCAACATAGGAACACCTAAATATATAAAGCAAATCTTCATGGACATAAAGGGAGAGACTGACAGAAATTAGGCCATAGTAGGGAATTTTAATGCCCTATTTACATCAATGGATAGATCTTCCAGACAGAAAATCAACAAGGAGACAGCAGCCTTAAATAACACATTAGATCAGATAAATTTAATTAATATTTTCAGAGCATTTCACTCCAAAGAAGTAGAATATAAATTCTTTTAAAGTGCTCATGGAACATTTTCTAGGATAGATGACATGTTAGGACACAAAACAAGTCTCAATAAGTTTAAGAAGATTGAAATCATATCAAGCATCTTCTCTGACAATAATGGTATGATAGTAGAAATCAATCACAAGAAAAAAAACACTGAGAGCACTCTAAGACATGAAGTGACACGGGGTAGATCGGACCTGCCGATACCCGTGGTGACCGTGACCCAATGCGTGTATGAACCTCGTACCGAGACACGCGGGGAAAGAAAGACCGGGGCTACGTGGCTGATTCCTCCCATTTCCAGGAAAAAGCCCTGTGGCTTGCCCAGCCAGGGTTTTTATCAGGGGCGTTAGCACACATTTACATAGGATTGATTATACATGGGATTAAGCAGAACAGGTAGGATTACTCATAGCAAGGCATTGGGATGTTGATTCACGTCTGGTGGCAGACAGGACCAGATTAAATATGCAGGGCACAGCAAGCCAGAATTTTTTAAGATACACCTTTGCCAAATTCCTATTAGAGAATTCCCATCCCACAGACATGATCCA
>PVJI01015449.1:0-41111 GCA_004026765.1 Micronycteris hirsuta | reverse complement strand
TATGGGTCAAAGGACCATTTGGTAAAATCAAGAGAACTGAATAAGGAGTATTTACAATATAGGCCACACTGACATTTTAACCACTAGGTCAATTAATAAATAGGTGTTCAAGTACTCCGATTATAAATAAAGAAAAAGGAATGATATTGCCAAGCTATTGAAATGACCTCAAATCCCTATTTTACACATGGCTTTAGATTATTCCCTTGGGATAGTTGAACTAAAGTTATAATCATGTTCTATCCCACCCTCGTGATGTTCTTCTCTGTATCATGCTGAGTTTCACATATTTTCCCAAGTTCTAACTTAACTCTGACCTTATGATACCCACCTTAATATTTACTTTCTTCCAATGATTGTGACTTATTTCTCTTGGCATCAGTTATAAGACTTCTGAGCTTTAGAACTATGAGATTGAGGTCTTTAAATATAGGATTTATGCTCTAAATACATGGAAGAATTTTTTATTGCACAAAATAAGACTTAAGGAACCATATTTTCACTTTTTTAAATTATATTTTATTGATTTCTCTATTACAGTTGTCCCATTTTTTCCCTCTTTGCCCCCCTTCATGCAGCACCCCCCACTCCCTCAGGCAGTCCCCACACCATTGTTCATGCCCATGGGTCATGTGTATAAGTTCTTTGGCTACTCCATTTCCTATACTGCACTTTACATCCCCATGGCTATTCCGTAACTACCTAGTTGTACTTCTTAATCCCCTTACTTCACTCATTCCCCACACCCCTTCCCATCTAGGCAACCATCAAAATGCTCTCCATATCCATGATTCTGTCGCTGTTCTTCTTGTTTGTTTAGTTTGTTCTTTAGAATCAGTTGTTGGCACATAAGTATCTATTGCCATTTTTTTGTTCATAGTTTTGATCTTCTTTGCTTAAGTAAGTCCCTTTAATATTTCATATAATAATGGTTTAGTGATGATGAACTCCTTTAGTTTTTTCTTGTCTGGGAAGCTCTTTATCTGCCCTTTGATTCTAAATGATAGCTTTGTTGGGTAGAGCAATCTTGGCTGTATTTCCCTGTTTTTCATGACTTTGAATATTTCCTACCAGTCACTTCTAGCCTGCAAAGTTTCTTTTGAGAAATCAGCCAAAAGTCTTATGGGAATGCCCTTGTAGGTAACTAACTGCTTTTCTCTTGCTACTCTTAAGATTCTCTCTTTATCTTTAACCTTTAGCATTTCAATATGATGTGTCTTGGAGTGGATCCATCTTTGGATCCTCTTTGCATCCATCTTGTTTGGGATGCTCTGTGCTTCCTGAACTTGCATGTCTATTTCCTTCACCAAATTAGGGAAATTTTCTTTCATTATTTTTTTCAAATAGATTTCCAAGTTCTTGCTCTTTCTCTTCCCCTTCTGGCACCATTAATGATGCAAGTGTTAGAATGCTTGAAGTTGTCCCAGCGGCTGCTTATGCTATCCTCATTTTTTTCATTCTTTTTTCTTCTTGTTGTTCTGATTGTTTGTTTTTTGCTTCTTTATATTCTAAGTCATTGATTTGATTTTTGGCTTTACTCTTGGATTCATTCACTCTACTGTTGTTTCCCTGTAAAGTGTTCTTTATTTCAATTAGAGTATCCTTCATTTCTGATTGGATCTTTTTTATGCTGTCCTCACTAAGCTCCTTGAGCATCCTTATAACCAGTGCTGAGAACTCTGCATGTGAGTACTTATCTCCATTTTGTTTAGTTCTTTTTCTGGAGTTTTGATCTGTTCTTTCATCTGGGCCATGTTTCTTTGTTTCTTCATTTTGGCAGCCTCCCTGTGTTTATTTCTATGTATTAGGTAGAGCTGCTATGACTCCCTGTCTTGGTGTCATGGCTTAAGGTGTGCTGCAGGGTCCAGTGGCACAGCCTCCCCTCTCACCCAAGCTGGGTACTTGAGGTACACCCTTTGTGTGGGCTGAGTACACCCTCCTCTTATAGTGGAGTTTCATCACTGTTGGCAGGTCAATGGAAGGGATTTACCCAGGCCAATCTATTGCAAGGATTGGCTGTGACCACTGACCACCAACCTACGCCCTCCGTGGAGGATCAGCTGTGTGGGGGCAACATAGTAGTGCTCCAGTGTGGTCTGTAGCTCTCCACTGGGTGCCCAAGCCCTGTAATTTCCTGGGTTGTGCAGGCCAAGTTCAGCCCCCACTTGTGTTTTGCCTGGGGCCACCCTGCCTGAGCTATAGAGACCAATCTGAGGTGGCTTCTACTTGTGCTGGACTTAGAGATTCCCAGATGAAGCCGAGCTGTGAATCTAGGCTGGCTGCTGCTAGTGCTGGGCCTGGGGCTCACTTAGCAAGAGGTGGGGGGTAGGGGACTGGGGGCTCACTGAGGTCTGTTGTTGCTTGTTTGAAAGGACCTAAGTTGTGAAGCTTGAGCCAAGATTAGCCATTCATATGGAAAAGCTACTGTTAACAGCTGTAAATTGGATGGGATGGAGCCTTAAGGGATCTTCTAGGCAGGGCAAACAGTGTTAGCCAGGTTGATGGAGTCTCAGTTATGGCACCCTGCCTGCTTTGTGATTTACCTGCCAAACTGGGAGGAAGCTGTACCCCAGATATTGCCTTGACACCAGCTACTTCAGTTCCTCTCTGTATGCCACTGTATGTGACCTTTAAGCTGCTACCCCAGTGTTGGAGCTCAGAGGGGAGTGAGTCTGATTGAGTCTGTGTGTGGATTTTTTAAGAGGAATTGCTTGGAGATTCTAGCAGTTTCTTCCACTGCCTCAATCCCTGATGGTTTTTGGAGCCAGAATATATGGGGACTTCTCTTCCTGACGTTGGTACCCTGAGCTGGGAGGCCTGATGTGGATCTGGTACTCCTCACTCCTGAGATATCCCTCTCGGATTTTCATCTATCATAAGTGTATGTGGGACCAGCCCATTCTGTGTCTCTGCTCCTCCTGCCAGACTGGATGGATGTGACTTCTTTAATTCCATAGCTGTCAGATTTCCATTCAACTCAATTTCTGCCAGTTCTGAGTGATGGTTGTTCTATAATTTAGTTGTAATTTTGATGTGGCTGTGTGAGGAGGTGAGCTGTGTTTACCTATGCCACTATCTTCACTGGAAGTTTCCATTTTTTCCCTCATGCTCCCATAGTAGGGGAGAAAATGCTTCATCTCAGAATCTATACCTTCATGTGTTGCTGTCCATTGGAAAATGTAGGCAGCTGAAGCACCATTATCCAGGAATCCTTGAGTTAGAGAGCACAAGAGTGCAAGAGCCCAAGAACCAGAAAGCCAGAGCCAGCCCCGTAGTTTCACTTTTTTTAGAGTATATTTTATTGAATATGCTATTACAGTTGTCCAAATTTTTTTCTCCCCTTTCTCCCCTTCCTCCCTGCACACTTCCTCCCTCCAGCATTCCCCCGCCTCTCTTAGTTCATGTCCATGGGTTGTACATATAAGTTCTTCAGCTTCTCCATTTCCTATACTATTCTTAACCCCGCCTTTTTTCTACCTACCATTTATACTACTTATTCTCTGTACCTTTTTCCCCTCTCTTCCCCTCCCACTCCCCTGCTGATAACCTCCCATGTGATCTCCATTTCTGTGAACCTGTTCCTGTTCTAGTTGTTTGCTTAGGTTGTTTTTGTTTTTGTTTTTGTTTTTGTTTTAGGTTTGGTTGTTAATAACTGTGAGTTTGTTGTCATTTTACTGTTCATATTTTTGATCTTCTTTTTCTTAGATAAGTCCCTTTAACATTTCATATAATAAGGGCTTGGTGATGATGAATTCCTTTAACTTTACCTTATCTGGGAAGCACTTTATCTGCCCTTCCCTTCTAAATGATAGCTTTGCTGGATAGAGTAATCTTGGATGTAGGTCCTTGCCTTTCATGAATTGAAATACTTCTCTCCAGCCCCTTCTTGCCTGCAAGGTTTCTTTTGAGAAATCAGCTGATAGTCTTATGGGCACTCCTTTGTAGGTAACTGTCTCTTATTCTCTTGCTGCTTTTAAGATTCTCTCCTTATCTTTAATCTTGGATAATGTATTTATGATGTGCGTTGGTGTGTGCTTCCTTGGGTCCAACTTCTTTGGGACTCTCTGAGCTTCCTGGACTTCCTTGATGTCTATTTCCTTTGCCACATTGGGGAAGTTCTCCTTCATTATTTGTTCAAATAAGTTTGCAATTTCTTGCTCTTTCTCTTTTCCTTCTGGCACCCCTATGATTCAGATGTTGGAACATTTAAAGATGTCCTGGAGGTTCCTAAGCCTGTCATTTTTTGAATTCTGGTTTCTTTATTCTGTTCTGATTGAATATTTCTTTCTTCCTTCTGGTCTACACCATTGATTTGAGTTCCAGTTTCCTTCCCATCACTGTTGGTTCCCTGTACATTTTCCTTTATTCCACTTTGCATAGCCTTCATTTTTTCCACTAATTTGCAACCATATTCAACCAATTCTGTGAGCATCCTGATTACCAGTGTTTTGAACTCAGCATCTGATAGGTTGGCTATCTCTTCATCGCTTAGTTGTATTTTTTCTGGAGCTTTGATCTGTTCTTTCATTTGGGCCATAATTTTTGTCTGAGTGCACCTGTTATGTAGTAAGGGGTGGAACCTAAGGTGTTCATCAGGGTGGGGTTATCCACATCGTTGCCTTGTTAGGCCGTATGTAGGGGAGGGGTCCAAGAGGGAACAACGCCTCTTGCTCGACTTTCTGCTGGTTTTCAGTCACTTCCCCCACTACCCACAAGGAAATTGGACCCTTCTGGTGCTGATTCCCAGGTGGGTGGGTTTGTGTATATTCTAGGACCCTGTGGGTCTCTCCAAGGAACTCTCCTGTGAGGCTGGGAGTTTCTCTCACCGCCTCAAGCCCCACAGGTGTTTTCAGTCAGAGGTCTGTGGCTTTATTTCCCCGTGCTGGAACCCTGGGTCGTGCAGTTTGTCTTGCTCCCCAGTTGTTCCTCCTGGTTTATCCGCACACAAATGTGGGACCACCCACTCTGCCAGCTGCTGCCTCGCCTACTTGCAGTCTGCCACCTTGCCGCGAGTCCTCTCTGCCCTGCTGCCCGTCTCCACCCCTCCTACCAGTCTGGGTGAATGTTTCTTTAACTCCTTGGTTGTCAGACTTCCACGCAGTTTGATTTTCTGGCAGTTCTGGTTGTTTTTGTTTTTAAATTGGTTGTTATTCTTCTTTTGGTTGTGCAGGGAAGAGAAGAGTTTCTCCCTACACCTCCATCTTGGCCAGGACCTCCCCATAGTTTCCCTTTTGAAAGGTAAATGAAACAAAAATATGTTCAGGTCTTTAAATAAATTATGTTTCAAAACTAAACTTTAAAAACGAATTTATTTAAAGGCCTGGACTGCTTACATAGAATTGCTGAGCCACCATGACATTGCTTTTTTCTAATACAATTGAATTTTGCAGATTTGTACCATTTTCCTGTCCATCCTCATATTCATTTCATTTGTCAATTTTATGAGCTGAGATTTGTATTGAAAGTTGAAGGGAAAAGGTGCAAGTAGAACTACTACTACTCGTTCCTATACTCACAACACTTCACTTCTGACACTTCTGCTCACCAAATATGTGGGGTCTTTTCCCCACACCAAGCAATTCTCATGATACCAGCTGGGGGTGGGGGGCCCACAATTTAATTCAATTCTGACACTATCTACCTGGAGATGGTGCTGATCCCACGAGTTAAGAGCTCAGTCCCACAACACTGCCTCCCCCCCAAGTTCAGATGCCAATCACAAGCCACAGGTCCCCAGCTTCCCCACAACTTCTGTTTGTCTTGGCTACAGATCAGGGGTTCCAGTGACCTCCTCCCCTTTGGGTTCAATTAATTTGCTAGAACAGAGTAAACTCTGGATACACCTAGTTATGCGTATCAGTTTATTATATAATAGAGGATAAAATGAAAGATATAGATGATGAGCCAGATGATGATATATACAGGGGTCAGATCTGGGAGTTTCCAATCACAGGAGCGTCTGTTTCTATACAGTTGGGATTTTTATGGAGCCTTTATCATGTAGGAACAATTGGATCAGCAACTCCAATTTCAACCCTTCTTCCTTCTCAAGAGAACTGGGGATGGGGCTGAAAAGTCCAAGCTTCTAATCATGGCTTGGTCTTTCTATTGAGCAGCCCCCATCCAAGAGCCACCCAGTAGTCCACCCAGAGCAGCCTTAATAGAAGAAAAATTGCTCCTACCACTTTTATCACTTAGAAATGTACAGAGGATAGGTCAAAGACCAAATATTAGAACAGGAGATGCTCCTGGTGCTATCACTTAAGAATTTACAAGGATTTCACACTGGGCAAGATCACATTACAGACTTCTATATTTATAGATTCCTGTATCTTCCCTCCTTTATTAGTTAATACCTAACAAATGTTAATCATATACCACACTCTTACTGAAAATAGGTTGAAAAAATAGAAAATTTATACATTTCTAGAATTTATTTTAGGTTCTTATAGTAGATTCTTACATTGATGGCCCTCAATTAATCATGTCACTATATTCATTCTCTTGTGTAGTCCCCTCCCTGAGCATGGGTTTAGCGATGTGAATTTTTTGGCCACTAGGAAGTGTGAAAAGCAGAAGCTTGATAGCACTTACATGTTGAGGCTTGTCCTTTGGGGATGTTCCATTTTGAAATCCAGCCACAGGCTTTAAAGGAGTCTAGACTATCTGGAGGCCCTGTGGAGAACGGGTATACCCTAGCCCAGCGATCCACTGAATTCAGCCACATGAGTGCTCCCAGAGTTATAACCCATGTGAGTTATTCTACGTGGAGCAGAATAACCGTTCAGTCAATTCATGGAATCATGACACTCAGTCATTGCTGTTTCGAGCCACTAAGTTTTAGAGTGGTCTGTTATGCAGCAGTGGATAACTGATACAGCTCTCACCAGTTTTAGGACTGGAGACATGGTTCCTGCCAGAGATAAGGATTTATTAAAAGGACGTGAAGGTGGATGGGGAAAAAAACTCTTCAAAACTGCCTGGTAAATCTTCGCAGAGCTAGAACTTCATTTGTCTCTTAGAGCTCAATGACACACTTACTCCAGTGATGTAATAGCCGTTCTGGTGACTGTCATTATTTCATCCTTTTAGAGTACCGTATTTTGCCATGTATAATGTGCACCCATGTTTTGAGCGCATTATACACAGGATTATTATACCCGTTATTATACCCATGGTATGTAATCATTATACCCATGTATAATGCACATCCTTATTTTTCCCTCAAAAATTTGGGCCAAAAAGTGCACCTCATACACGGCAAAGGTACTAAGCACCTTTGAGGCTGTGAATCAAGGAGGTCAATAGACACAGGCTCTGGATGGAGCTCAACTATCCTGTGTTCAAATCCCAGCTCTGCTCCTGATTGACAAAGTAGAATGAATGAACTTGAATCCTTCCCAGTCCTTGTGACTTATAGGAGTTAGATATCTTTAAAATATATATATATATATTTTCCCAGGAAATTTTTCAAGTGACACCAGGAATGAGAAGAAATAATTAACGGTTGGAAATTTTGGGCTCAGTCCCAATCAAATGCATGAAAATGGTTGTCTGACTCTAACTAAAGTTATCTACCTATATACAATGGTCCATGTTTGTGAATTAGGCACCTGAGGACCTCGGTCCTGTAACCTTTGATTTGGCTCTCTGTATTTGCTTCTGATATATAAACATACACACATACATGTGCATGTGTGCACATAGCTGTTATCCAGATTACAAGTTAGGACTAGGGGTTGGGCATGATAGAATGGATGTCTCTGCATAGCAAAGGACTGACTTTGCTAAACCTGAAAACTTGAACAATGTTTTGTCTTCAAAAGAATCTCTCAGACCCCTAAATGCTCAAAAGTTTTATACAACTATGAAGTAACATTTACAACTTAATCAACCTATAAAGTCCATGAGACCTAAATTAATCAATTAATTAATATGATAATATTTTGCCTAAACTAAGTTACCTCTAACCTTACGAATTTGATGCTGGTGATTACTAGCATTCCTGTACTACCATGTGTCAAGTAGTGGAGCAATGGGCCCACCATTTTTAGTATTCAAAGTTCTGTGAAATTTCCCTTTGCACAGTGCTCCCTCACCTCCTTTGGCCATGGCATGGGATGCATTAAGTTCTTATCTGTCTCAGTGCAAAATTGTTAAAGTTTAACTACTTAGCATCAGCTCTAGACACAAATATGGGCATTGAAATGATCAAGAATATATTTATTTTTAAGGTTAGCATTGAATTAAAAATCCCACTTTAAGATTACTATTGAGTAAATAGTACGAGTCTAGCAGAAAGGAGACCTGTGTTCCAATTGTATATTTGACACTAATCACAATTTACCTTGATGGGGACTCTTAGATATTTCAGTTTGGGAAGAGGAAAAATCTCAGACTTACAAAAGGATTTTTGGTAGAAATCATAAAGTAATATTTTTTATGGTGGAATTTCACCAATGTGTCAGGGAAGGAGGGGACCTTTTTTGGTAGGGTGGCTTTTTGGTATCTCTCTTGTAATGTCTAATTTTTAATTCCACCTAGACTTAAGTCTTATCCTCATCTCTTACTCTTTAATTTTTTTCTTCAATTTTAATTCTACTATTTCCCCTAGAAATTTAGTATTTTCACAGTTTCCTTACATTATATCATTTACTTCCAAAATACATCCATTAATGATGAATAAAACAACTCCTCTATTATAGCTCCCAAATGTTCATTAGGTTTTCAGGAAATGCAATTTCTTTCTCTCAGCCTGGGAAGAAGTTTTGGCTTAGGAAGACTGTTTTTCAAATCCAAGGAGAATAAAATTTGGAAAATTCATGCATTCTGTAGTGTTTGCAATGAGTATAACGTTCCAATATGTAGCAGAGTTATGGAAAGATGAAATTCTTCTAACGGTTTCAGTACCCCTTTTTTAAAAACTATCACCACACCATCCAAGGCAAACCCAAAGAGAAGAATCGCAGGTCTTGACGATGCTTCTCCCTGCACTTGGCTCAGGTAGTCAGGGAACATGAATCTCCCGCTTCCAGCCAGGCACTTCTTGGAATGGGTGCAGGATCATCTATGGGCGCAGCTGCTGCTGTACTTGAGGGGTCCCAGCACCCAGACACAGCTTTCTGAGCAGCCAAATGAGCATCTTCCTAACTACCACCACCTCATTCACTTCTTTTAAAGCCTGAAATATTAAAATTAGCCCTAAGTGTTTTTAAATTTTAATTATGCCCTTTGGAATCCATGCTTTGGAAAACTGTTATTTTTCCTTTAAATAAACCAATATCTGTAATACACATGCATGCAAAACACACTTCACTGCAGCATGCAGCTTAGTAGGAAAAAGAGGAAAATTCACAGTTCACTCTTTCACATGTTTCTCAAAAGATTTTCAGACTATACCTGGTAAGCTGTTGTCTTTCAGTGATCTGCACACTTGACTGTGAGGCAAATCTTATCACTTGTCTTAGCGGTCACCCTGTGGGGCTGGAGGGAGAGGAAGGTGTCTGCCACCTTTCTGTCCTTCCATTGTAAGCTTTTTAAAGGTGGGTCTGGCAATGCACTGTATACAGCAGTGATAAATGCTATCTTTAGGAGATGGTGATTATAATAATGATGCTCCCTTGCCAGAAAAAGTAACAAAGGTATTTTAAATTGTATTTTTATCATGATAGGGAGATTTCAAATAATTTAGCTAATTTTAACTAATAACTACTGAGAATTAACATTATTATTTAATGTAATCAGTGCTTGAATAGAACATAAATCCAAGAAGTAAGCACTAGGGAAGATGTATAACAGATAAGGCTTGGAGATTTGTGATTCTCAGGAACAGAAAAGGGAAAACCCAAAGGAAATTAAGTGCTGGTTTTCTCAAATATGGAGATTAGATTTTCTTATTTCTTAAAATTACCCTGCAAAGCATAAATTTTATGACATATGTATATTCTTACAATTTTCCAATATCTACAATGTAGATTATACACATTTTCTACATCAAGGCTTTTTATTTTATTTCTAGTTTCTGTTTCTTTTCCCAAACATCAAAATCAACTGTACCTTTCCCTTGTTTTCATAGATTATTTGAAAATATAAAATATATTTTAAAGGTTTATATTTATAAATGCTCTATCAACTTCTTCACTCTCATAAAGGCACTTAGCATTGTAGTTGCATTTGAGAAATATATAAGCACAATAAAACTTCACTTAATATGCTCCAGCATTTCTTCAGGAAACAGTGTGGAGTCAGATTCTTGTGTAATCTCACAGTTGCCAGCAGCAGCGCACTGTGATACTAGTTGAAAATAGCTACTCTGAAACATGAAGCCTAACAGAGAAATTATTCTATAGGTTTGCTCATTTCCCAGGGTTCTGTCCAGATTGAACCAACTGGTGCAGAAGCATGAACTTGAGAAAGAGCAGTATGAGCAAGTTCAGGTGTTGAGCTATTTTAGCTATTTCTCTTTCTCCCTCCTTCTGTTCCTCTCCTCAGGTCACTTGAAAACACAAATAAAAGTGACTAGCATTTTGAAATGCCAAACTAAGTGGAAAATTGAATAAAACAATAGTCTCCAAAGTACAATGTAAGAACAAATCATCAGAACTTCTACCTATAGGCGTTTATTATTATTAGTTTATTACATTTTATTATTTTCATCTGAAAATGCATTATGTTCAACCTTTAACAAGTGAATAAACACCAGTGCTCTCAATAATGTAAATGGCCAATGGCCAGCCATCAAGTATGGTAAACACAAATCCTGATGGAAGAAATGTGTTTGCAGAAAGACATTTCAAAGCACAGTGAAGCTATTCTATCTCACCCCTGGATTCAGCCCTATTCATCCATTGATTTGAAGCAGAAAAAGATGAAGCACATTCAGAAGGAGCCACATATTCTCTGTTGGTACCAGCTGTCCAAAGGGAATCATTTGTGGGCCTGTAAGGATCTTCTACCCTGGGGACAGTGTTGAGAGAATGGGAAGCTGGATCTCTGGGCCATTTTCATGTTTTTGCTTTTGTCCATGTACCATTTGAATAGATTTCCTTCCTTTCTTCCTTTTCTCCCTCCCTCTTCCCTTCCGCTTTCTGCTTCTCCTCCACCCCTTTTTCTTCCTTCCTTCCTTCCATATATATGTATATATTTATATGTATATACATATAATATATATTGTATACATATGTATATTAACATACATAATATGTATATTTATATGCCAATATTTTTTAAAGATTGTATCTATTTATTTTTAGAGACAGGAGAAAGAGAGAAACATCGATGTGTGGGTGCTTCTCGCTCATCCCATACTGAAGGCCTGGCCCAGAACCCACCCGTGTGCCCTGACTGGGAATCGAACCAGTACTCTTTGGTTCACAGGCCAGCACTTGATCCACTGATCCACACTAGCCAGGGCTATATTTGCCAACATTATAGTGCTGCATATAGTTAAACCATATCTGGGGAAAAAATGAAACCTGTGTACACATAAGTCACTTTCTGACACTTATTTAATGTGCTTCTATCATAAGTTCTCATTCAACAGTGCCCTATAACTAAGAAAAGATGCCAATAGAATATGAATTTTGTTGGTGTTATAATGACATTAAAAAATCTTTATATAGAAGCCCGGCTGGTGTAGTTCAGTGGATTGAGCGCGGGCTGGGAACCAGAGGGTCCTGGTTCGATTCCCAGTTGGGGCACATGCCTGGGTTGCGGACCAGGTCCCCAGTGAGGGCCATGTGAGAGGCAACCACACATTGCTGTTTCTCTCCCTCTCTGTCTCCCTCCCTTCCCCTCTCTCTAAAAATAAATAAATAAAAATCTTTAAAAAAAAGTATACGTAAAAAAAAAATCTTTATATAGAGACTCCCAAAGTTTTCAAATGAATGCCCTATCAGTAGAAATTACTTAAGAATGAATACTTAAAAATATATATTTAAATATATTTAAAGATACTAATATATGTTTTATAAAATAATAATATATTATTATACTTTTATATTATGAATATAAATGTATATTATTTAGTATATAAATATACACCTGAAATAATTTATAAATAATGTATATATACATTAGATTTAAATTATATATTATATTTTTAAATCATTTTTTGTTTTCAGTTAGAGTTGACATACACTATTATATTAGTTTCAGGTGCACACCCCAGTGAGTAAGCATATAACTTACTAAGGGATCATCCTGATAAATCTCACACCCATCTGACACCATATGTAGGTATTAGAATATTATTGACTGCATTCCCTATGTTGTACCCTACATCCCCATGACTATTCTGTTACTACCAATATGTACTTCTTAATCCCTTCACCGTTTTTACCCACTGCACCAACACCCCCCATCTGGCAAACATCAAAATGTTCTTTGTATCTATGTGTCAGTTTCTGTTCTGCTTATTCATTTATTTTTGTTTTTTAGATTCAACTGTTGATAGATATGTATTTATTGCCATTTTATTGTTCATATTTTTTATTATTCTTTTCCTCTTAAAGAAGACCCTTTAACATTTCATGTAATACTGGTTTGGTGGTAATAAACTCCTTTAGCTTTTTCTTGTCTGGGAAGTTCTTTATCTGTTCTTTGATTCTAAATGACAGCTTTGCTGAACAGAGTAATCTTGTTTGTAGGTCATTGTTTTTTGTAACATTGGATATTTCTTGCCAGTCCCTTCTGGCCTGCAGAATTCCTGTTGTAAAATCAGCTGACAGTCTAACTGGAGCTTCCATGTAGGTTACTAACTGCTTTTCTCTTGCTGTTTTTAAAATTATCTCTTTGTTTTTTACCTTTGGCATTTTAATTATGATGTGTCTTGGTGTGGTCCTTTTTGAGTTCAACTTATTTGGGACTCTCTGTGCTTTCTGTATTTGTATGTCTATTTCCTTCATCAGGTTAGGGAAGATTTCTGTCATTATTTTTTCAAATAGGTTTTTAATTCCTTGCTCTCTCTCCCGTCTCCTTTTGGCACCCACATGATGTGCATGCTGGTCTGCTTGAAGCTGTCCAGAGCTTCCTCATATTCCATATCACCGTTTTGATTCTTGGCTTCATCCACTCTACTCTTGATTCCCTGTATTCTTTATTTCAGTTGGCGTAGTCTTCATTTCTAACTGGTTCTTTTTTTATGGTTTTTGTATCCTTTTTTATGCTGTTGAAGTTCTAAGTTTGTATATTCTTCTCCTGAGTTCATTGAGCATCCTTAAAACCAGTGTTTTGAATTCTGCATCTTGTAGATTGCTTATCTCCATTTTGTTTAGTTTTTTTCCTGGAGTTTTGTTCTGTTATTTCATTTGGGACATGTTTCTTTGTCTCATCATTTTGGCAGCCTCCCTGTGTTTGTTTCTATTTATTAGCTAGAGATGCTATGTCTCCTGGCCTTGGTAGTGTGGCCTAATATAGTAGGTGTCCTGTAGGGTCCAGTGGCACAGCCTCCCAGTTCACCTGAGCTAGGCACACCAGGTAGGCCCCCTTCCACTCCATGTGGAATGTGTACACCCCTCCTGTTGTAGTTGAGCCTTGATTGCTGTTGACATGGCAATGGGAAGGATTTACCCCCAGGCCAATTGGCTGCAAGGACTGGCTGTGATAGATCAGCTGTGCAGAGGCCAACTCCATGGAGCAGGACTTACTTAAGTGGGACTCTGGTGCCAACTAAGTCTGTGCCTTGACTGTGTTGCTTATAGAGGTGGTTGGGTGGTGCTTCAGTGTGGTCTGAAGTTGTCCAACCAGAGTGCTGGTTTGGGGGCTTCCAGGGAGGTACAGACCAAGGCCAGCCATCTCCTATGTTCTGCCTGGGACAACCCAGCATGAGCTACAAAGTGATCTGCAGATGGCTGCTACTCGTGCTGGGCTTTGAGGTGCCCCAGAGAGACCAAGCTATGAATCATGGCTGGCTTTTGCTAGTGCAATCATGGCTGGGACCACTTAGTAAGAGTTATGGGGCACAATGAGGCCAGATATGTTTGTTTGAAAAATTAGGAAAGTCTGAAGCATGAGTCAAGAAAACACATTTTTATGGAAACATCCCTAGAAAGGACTTGGGTTAGCCCATAATTTGGGTGGGGTAGGGTCTCAGGGAATCATCAGGTTGGGACAAAAGTGATAGACAGGATAGACACTCAGATATGCATCCTGCCTGCCTGCTTGCTCTGTTGGGAGAAAGCTCATAAAAAGAATGATGGCCTTTGCCAACACTTCTCTCTTGGGAAAAACTACCCCTCCTTGTCTCACCCTGATGCCAGACAGTTCAGTTCTTCCTGGTATGTCCCTGGTTCTTTTTGAGCTGCTGCCCCAGCACCAGAAATCAGAGGGAGTGAGTTGGAATATGTCCTTGCAAGGGCCCTTTTAGAGGAGTATCTGGAACTCCAGAAGCCCTCTGTCTCACTCTGTCACAATCCCTGCTGGTTTTTAAGTCAGAAGTTATGAGACTTCTCTTCCTGGCACTGAAACCCTTGGCTATGGGCCTGGTGTGGGGCTGGGACCCCTTGTTCCTTGTGGGAGACCTCCACAGCCAAGATAGCTCTCCTGAGTTTTATCTGCTACATGTGGATGTGGGACCAGCCCATTCTATGTCTCACCCTCCCTTCTAGTCTTGATGTGGCTTCTTGTTTATGCTGTTAGCTGTAGGACTTCTGTTTAGCTGGATTTCAGTCAGTTCTGAAATATGGTTGCTCTATAGTTTAGTTGTAATTTTGATGTAGTTGTGGGAGGATACAAGTACTGCATTTACCTACCCTGCCACCTTAACTGGAAGTTTATTATGTATTTTATTTAATTCATCATATATTTACTCACATACCATTGCACTAATCAATTGTGCATTTTGTGAAACAAAGTAATTTTTAAAGATAAAGACTACATTAACACTATTATTAATTTCTTATTTTATTCTATTCATTAATGGAAAATTCAACCTTTTTATCCTCTTATATGATAAATATACACTGTCCCTAATATTCTGAATATATCAGTCAGAGTCTAAGCATAAAAATAGAAGCCTATTTCAGAATTTTTTTTTTGAAAAGGGAATTTAGTACTAGGAGTTGCTTACACAGGAAATAGAAGAGCTAAGAAACTGAGCAAGGGAGGTGAAGCAGCTCAGAGATTAGCAGATGCAGGACACCTAGCAGGCCTGGGTGAGAGGATCCATGGGAGAACAGGGACCAGGGGCCTGAACTCCCTGGCAAAACTGACCAGGAGACATAGCTACTGCCAGGGCACTGCGCAGACAAGAGAGGCTGGGAGAAAAGCTCTGGCCTGTACCTGCTTTCTGGTCTGCAGTGTCTGGCCAAGGCCTTCCCTTAGCTAACTTAACTTTCTGCATGTGCCTGCACAGCATAGCCCAAAGGAACAGCTCTAGCGGAGATACAGAGTCACACAGGGCAAAAGGTGACAATGGAAATGAGGTAAACCTGTGCACAGAACTTCTCATCGTCCTGTAAATATTCCCAGTCCTTTTATATCTCTACATCTTGGCACACCTTCATCCATCTGCCATGGACACCCTTCTTCCTTTTCAAACTTCTGCATGTTCTTCAAAAACCAAATCATTTATTTCACAAATATTCATGGAGTTTTGAGAGCTGGGTCATCAAAACTATATCAACTTAAATTTTCTGATCATTAAATCTATTTCGAGTCAGCATAGTCTAGGAGTTCTGAGCAGGGATGAAGGCTCCCTGGGTCAGATCCGGCCCTGCCACCTACCAGCTGTGTGAGCATGCCTCTTCATCTGTAAACAGGGGAGAATAATAATACGTACTCTGTGGGACTGTCAGATGGATGAAATGTGTCAATATTTTATAGCACTTACAACAGTTTTTGGAAATAGCAATTTATCAGTGTTTGTTGAACTAAATATATGAATACTGAGTCACTCCTTTTTCTGTGCTTCCACAGCCCTGCATCCGTATTTCCATCACAGCATTCATTACAACAAGCTGGAGTCTACACATCTGTCATTTCTGGTAGAGAACAGGTTCTTGCTAGGGAGTCCATGATTAATCTTTTTTTGTGTGTGTATTTCCAATACATACAACAT
Source organism: Micronycteris hirsuta (assembly GCA_004026765.1). NCBI lineage: Eukaryota > Metazoa > Chordata > Mammalia > Chiroptera > Phyllostomidae > Micronycteris > Micronycteris hirsuta. Next base: position 25,054 of record PVJI01015449.1, on the reverse strand, counting down.
ATAGATGCTCAATAAGTGTTTGCTTAATTAAGAAAGCATTTCATCTAAACCTGTCTTGTGTCACAAAGCATGAAATGAAATAATGAGTACCAAAGGAAAGATATTTTTAAGAGTTCAAAGAAGAGAGAGATTTTAGCCCACTGGACTTGACATTCATGGAGCAGGTACCATCTAAGCATTTAAAAATCGGCTAGGATTGGACATACACCACTGATCAGAAGAGCTGAGGGAAAATATGAGCAAAGGCCTAGAAGTGGGAAAGCACCAGGGCTTGTACAGGAGCAATGAATGAAAGGAGCTTGAGTAGACATGGTTCAAAGAGGTAGGTTGGATCCAAATTGTGGAAGCCATGTAGGAAGAGCTACTTTATACTATAGGCCAAAGACTCTCTATTTCAGTGTGATACCCTTCATAGTAAAAATTACATTTGTATCACTCATCTAGGCTTACTCAAGATTAAGTATGGCCCCTTTCTTACCATTCAAGAAAGCACATCTGTCTACCTCTCTATCGTTTATAACCTGAACTGTTCTTAGTGTCGAATGTACAGATGCCTCAAATTAGTCTGTGGTTAAGAACTATTACTTCAGGCAATGAAGAGCAATTGGAGAAATGAGTTGAGTGTGTTCAGATTAATCATCAGGGAGATTATTGTGACAAAAATCTATAAAATACTTGTTAGTAATAGTGTCTGGGTTAGTATCATGATTGCAAGTTCTCAAAAATAGATGGGTGACAAAGGAAAATCTGGCTTGAGGATGAAATGCATGGCCAGATTTGTTAATTCAATAATTCAGGACATGCAAAGGATTATTCTGTACTTCATTCCAGCTACTGAATTCGTTCTAAAATCTGAAAATTGAGACTTCTGTAAGCGGCTTTGTTTTTATTCTTTTGCATGCCTGGTGCACTGCAAAGCTCCTGAGAGCTGTCATTCAGCTCTGACCTACTTTGAAACATGTTTCATTTTTGGCTGGGAGCTGTGAGAATGTACACTTCCTCAGGACAGTAAGAAATGCCCATCTTTGGGATTAAATCAAGTTTCCCACAGAGGCACTCAATGGTAAATTGGACTCAAAAGATCTAAATCCTTTGCCTTGTGTGATGAGGTTGTTCTTATTGTTTGGTTTGGTGGTGAGTAGCTTCAGGGATCTCTGGGTGAGTTACAGTCCACCTTTTGGTACAAATTACCTTTCTGCCCTCTTACAAAATTCCTACCTCTCTCTGTCCTCCTGCCTCCTTCATGTAACTTGTTTTTCCTATCTAGCAAGTGAAACTTTGTGACCTCCTCAGACTGTGTTATCAACATCGCTCTGTGAATTGGTCAGCAGGATGGAGATATTTTCAGAACAATTCAGCCAGCATATATGGTTCCTTCTGGGTACCAATTACCTCAAACCTCACACATAATATAAGTCCCCTGATACTAGGAGAGAATGTTTTCCTGCATTTCATGCTTCCTTATTAGACTTGGTTTTTGCTTGTTTGTTTGAACTTTAGTTGAGAAATCTTAATAGCTTCTTTGCTTTGTATTAGAAAGTAGGGCTTTATTCATATGGAGAGCTGGTGTATAGAATTTCATTAAGTCGTCATCCATCAGTTGGAGTGTAGGCAATTTTCTTGCACTCTGATCTCAGTGTCTACTTGCTTTCCTGGAAGAGCTTGTGGGCCAGGGTAATCTGGTGGTCAGGCTCCAATATGGCTCCCAATGAGTCATGTCTCCTGCTATTTATGCCTTTGTGTAGTCCTTTTCCATAATGAATGACATCTGATATCTCAGAAATGATGGAATGTGGCCTCTGGGATTAGGTCATAAAAGACATTGTGGCTTCTGCCTTGCCTGCTTGGAGACCATTGACTTTGGGGCATGACGGTTGTGCCATAAAGATACATATTCAGCCCTATTGAGAGGTTCACATGGGGAGGAGCTGAAGCCTCTACCAAGAGCAGGTAAGTGCCAGGTATGCACGTCAGCCATCCTGGAAGTGGATTCTCCACCTCTAGTCACACCTTCAGATGAAAGCAGCCACATTTGACACCTTGACTACAAACTTGTGAGAGACCCGAAGCCAGAGCCACATAGCTAAGCCACTCCTTACTTCCTCACCCACAACACTTGTGTGCGACATTGTTTGTAGTCCAGATAATCTATGAAAGATAATTTTTTATGGTTGCTGTGTGTGTGTGTGTGTGTGTGTATGTGAAATGTTGTGATTATTCCCTTCCACACATGAGGAGAGCAGCTTATCCAAGATGTTGTAAGTTAAAATGTGCGGAGCCAGGGCTCAAATGTGTATCCCTGTGACTGTAGGCTCACCCTTCATCACTCCGCTCTACTGCTCCCCTATTTTTCTTTTAAGCCTCTAACTTTCAGGGTAATTTGCCATGCAACAATGGATACTAATACAGGGGCTTCTATTCCTGGTTACAGCTGTTTTACCCCTCAAGTATCTACATTAAAAAAAAGACTCCATTACGAGAATGAATTTTCTCCCCAAACCCTTTCTGCTTTACATGAGAAAATGCTATTTCTTTTACACGTATTACCATTCTTTTGGTCATTACAAAGCATTTAACATTAACTGACAGTAATTGGTACCCATGCCCCACACTTTTCTTAGTTGCTAAATTCTTCCATCACTATGGAAGAAATTTAATCTGAGCCTGCAGCAAAGGAAAAGCAACACACACTATGCTACTCTAAAGTTGATATTTTTTTCCTTAAAGGAAAATAACTCTCTTGTAGAGACCATTGTTGACCTTACCCACTACGTCATTAACCAATGGATATCACATATTTTAGATTATCTTCACAAATTTTACTATAATTGATTAAGAACTAAGAATTCTGGGTTCAAGTTTTAACTGTGCTATTTTTTAGCCCGTGACCTTGAACAAAGTAATTTTCCTGGTCCTCAGCTTTTTCATCTGTGAAATGAAACCATTTATGTCTATTTGTTCATTCAGTCATTGCTACATATTTATTTAGAATCTTCTGTGTGCTAGGCCCTGCACCAAAGGTGAATAAGACAGGCATGGCTCCTGCTTTCTTGGATTTTGCAACTTCCATTTAGCATTAAAGGATTTTATTTTCGGAATACATTCAGGCTAAGAAAGGGTCTATTAAAGGAGCCCATCGAAACACATATTTTTTTAGCATCTGTGATATGAATCTTGAGCTAGATGCTGATACTCTAAAAAACATAATCAAATGTTCCCAAATTAATAACACTAGATCAAATGTAGCTCTTTATACTTTGCAAGGAATGTTCTTCTGATTATCATATGTGAGCCTCTCAGAAACCGTTTGTGATTGCTACATTTTATTACCTGGACTATCCACCCACCTACCTCTAACTCTGCCTTTGATTATATTAGAATTCCTTGCTATACATGCTCAAAAACATTTCTCCAGAGCACTTAGTCCACCTGTAGTTAAAGTTTGCCTCCCCTTCTAGATGAAATCATAATCTAGCTCATTATTCTATCCTAGTATTTAGTACAGAGAAGTTACCTGATCGTATTTATTGTGAATGAATTGTAATGTTTGTAGATGAAGAACCTGAGTCAGAGAGGTTAAAAGACTTACCTAAAGGCACACCCTTAACTGCATTATCACCTGATTTGGGCCAGCACCTACACAGAACATTTCAGTGCTACTTGGGTTAGACAGGATGTGAGTTTACACCATTGGTCCTGTGCCTTTTTACCTTGATTAAAAAAAAAAAAGACTTTATATTTTAGAGCAGTTTGGGGTTCACAGCAACATTGAGAGGAAGATACAGCATTTCCCATATACCCCACGTCCCACACAGGAACAGGATTCCCATGACCAACATTGCCCACCAGAGCGGCGCACTTGTTGTGACAGATGCACCCACACTGACACAGCATCGTCGTTCCCCGAAGTCCACAATTTACCTTATGGTTCACGCCTCCTCGATTCTTTGTGGTTTTGGCTGTGCCACTGTAGGGATCATAACAGCGCACGGTAAGAGAAGTGTTAAGGGGAAGACAGGAGAAAATTGGGTACATAGCCCTTGTTGGTTAGGGGTCTTGCTCCATATAGGAAATTCTCTCAGCAAAAGAAATTTCTGCTAGTAATGAGAAAGTAAAATTGAACCAACAAATTTTTCATATTCATACAAAGTAATTTTTTAAACATTAAATACAAATTAACTTGGCAAATAATTCCTTTGAAATTAGCTGTATTAAACTAAATTTTCCATTAAAAACATTACAAAATGTGGGAAATGAGATAAGAAATTTGTCTTACTATCTTGCATCTCTTATTATTTTCCCATTCCTAATTACAGAATCTTAATGAGAGGATTTGTCTAAATGGAAACTATATCTGTATAATAATAAAATGATATTTCTCTTTCCTTCTTCAAAAGCGGGCTTCTTTGTTTAGAAAACTGTATTTACTCACTTGCATTTTGTGGCTTTGCTCAAGTGCCAATTTCCCTGTAAAATCTAACTCTATTAAAATATATTTGCCTGTGGCCATGCCATCTTTAAATTTTCCTTAATTTGCATGCACTTCATATCTCAATGGAAAGCCTAAAATGTCTGACACAAAGTCTATACATAACAATACTTTTGATTGACAGTAAGGTTTATTATGCATTGATATGACATCATATTTATGTATAACAATGACTTTTTGACTGACAACTAAGCAATGATAGAATTCTGGATACCTTCTATATACCATTTTTATAAGACAAACTAAAATATCCAGATAATTGGCAGAATTTTTCAGTTTTAATGCCAATTGCTTAGCACTGAATATGGGAAAACACAATGAGCTAGTTTCTCATTCCTTATGGTTTTTCGGTGGTGAAAAATGATATTCTGTCCCAGTAGAATATCTATTGTTCCATTGCTTTTTTTTTCTTTTAATGATTTTGTTTGGTAAAAGTTGGCAACTCTGATATTAAGTGAATTAATTTTGAAAAATAGGCATGCTTACAACTGGTCTGTGGAATATTTTCAAGAACCTGAGCATGAGAGTAGAAGATCTTAATGGGATTCTGCATTCTGGTCTCCTGAGATGCCTCGTCCAGGGGGCAAAATCCACAGCAGTGTGCACCAATGCCAATCAATTAACTCACTTGGTAGAACACCTACCATGCAGTCAGTATTCAGCATGAGGTTCAGACACAAGCAAGACTTAGGGAGTACTACCAGGGAGTACACAATTAAGTGTTAAATAATGGACTAGACCAAAAAAAAAGAGAGAGAAAAGAGAAAAGCAAAGCTGGAATGGGAAGGGAAACCTAGTGGCCTGCCCTGTAAGAGGCTGGAACTTGTCTCAACGTTTATGCTAACCAGAGGGAAGACCTCAGGCAAGCTGCTTAACAACTTCATGTCTCAGTTTCCTCATCTGTAATATGAGCTAGAGTGATCTCCCCGCATTGTTCTTCTCTGACTTTGTATAAGGCAGGCTCCACAGGGCAAGCAAGGCCTGCACCAAGCCTGGAGGGCAGATGTTAAAGCCAACGTTGGGGTGAGCAAGAAGGACGTCAGGGAAGAGAGCCTGCATAAACCTGAGATTCTGTAATAAAAATGTCCCCGCTAGACCCAAAATCAACATCTAACTTAGCTAACTAAAAAAGTGAAAGAGTACTAGCATGATGATAGTAGAATGCTTTTTCCTTCTTCCAAATAAATATGCAATTTTTAAAAACAAAGAGCATCTAACTTTTAAAAACCAATTTGAGCACTGGCCGTTGCCATAGCGAAATGATTCCAGTATCTGTGTGACTCCCCGGCACTGGATTACAGCCACCAGCTGGGGGCATCTCACTCAATCACTCCTCTAGCAAAAAGTTGCAGTTCTTGTGTTTACATTGCAATCATGAATTGTTTTCTCCATTCTACAGGCTCCCTGAGTTACGTACATTTTCATGTGTTCTTTACAGAAAAGATGTGAAAGGGCAAACTGTGTAAAAATTTTGAAGGACTAACGTGGAACATGGTTTAGGCCAGGGCCCTGAGAACACCTGGGAAGGATCAAAGATTCTACACTAAATGGAGGGGGAAAAGCAGCCTTTTGCTCAAATTAGGATGTAAACAATAGAAGATTCTGGCATGCACACAAAAGTGACAACTCTGCTTTTTTTTTATGTTGCCTCTCCTTATACCTTTCATACCTGCATACATAGGCCCTGGTACACGGCTTTTCACCAGCGGCTGCACACTGAGCTAAAACAAGGCACAACCAAGCAATCAGTACTCAGGAGTTAGTATAATGCACAATTTGTATTGCTTTTGCCAAGTAAAAGCTACTTTCGATAATTCTGCATTATTCTATTTGGAAACATTAGGCCCCACCTAGCTTTGTCTATCGGTAGTCCAAATTCTTCTTCAATGGTTATTAACAAAGAAAGTGACTTTTGCCTTTTTATTTTTTTCTCATGAAAAATGAAGTCAAGTTCTAAGAAAAGACAGTGTAAAACAGATTCCATTTTAGATTTCAAGAAACAATGGGTGGATACATAGGGAAGAGTCATGATATTCAAGGTTATGTATGGAGGCTAGGGTGTAAAATATAACTAAATACCACAAATTTTATCAGGTGTTTTTTTTTTATGACTTATAATTAACAATAGTTTAGGTGATGCTGGCTTTGTTTTGTGTGTGTTTGTGTTTGTGTGATTTTGCATCTACACCATGAAAAAAACGACAATGCTAAAGTTAAAGGTTTTATATATAAATATTTATAACCTTCAATAGCATGGGCTGAAATTTCCCCAAATCTAGAAGTTCATATTTAGGATAAACAAAACTAACTTAGCACTTCAGAAATATAGCCAGCTATTGTCTACTGATATAAATTTAAAAAAACGGCAAGCAAAATAATAACATCTTGCAAACCTAAATTTCTTCAACAGGCACCGCAGGGAGCTCCTGGAAATGCAGCGGCAAAGCACCTGCGGCACTGCTGGCCACAGGCCCGAGGCACAGAGGTGGGGGCGTGCAGCAGTCCTCAGGCACAGGCTTGTTCCTGGACCCACGAGACAAACTCTGAGGACTTGCAGAAACACTTCACAGAGGAACCTTGCCAGGTGCTGGGTCCTGCATCACCAGGTTTATTGTTGTTTCTTAGAGGGGCAGGGATTAAATGTCCAAACAACAAAGTATGAGTGTACATTTCAACGCAAGCTAATTGATTTCCACAGGCTGCTGAACTCTGGGACAGGAAACTAACACTACGGAAGCTCAGAATGTCTTCCACAGCTTGAGGGCAAAAGAAGTCACTTCAAGAGGGAAGGTCAAACTAATGTGGAAGAAATCAGGTTGAATGCATGCATTATCAGGGAAGGAATGACAAAAGAGATGAGAAGGGTAGGAAGCAACGGAACTGCCCACACTGCCTACCCCAAATTCTCCCTACACTTTGGAAGCATGAATGATGTTATTTGTGTTGAAACAAGATTCCATACTAATGCTGGACCCAGGAGAGAAGCTAGGAGGAGGAAGGATGTGGCTCAGCCAACTCATGACCAGAAATAATCTTAAATTTCCATACATGGAAGCTATCCATAAGCTTCACCAACAAGATGATGTTAGGAAAAGTGAAAATGAAGTTCTAGAAGAATTCGTTTTCTGAATTTCCATGCAAACATCCTTCCTCGATTGCCAACACAATGAACAAGAATCGGCACTGCCTTCAAATAAGGAACAGAAGCTCCTGAGGAGTTGGACATGGTGCCGTCTTCACTTTTAGGAAATTGTCTTCAGAGTTTGAAGAGACTTAGTACCTTTTTATTGAACCAAAAGAAAAAGAAAGAGAAAATGGCATTATTTCACTTGCTTCCCAATTGTTTTACCTCTCAATTTTAAGCTTTTCATTAGAAAAGAATCTCTGTAACATTTTTGTTCTTTATAATTTGCCAACTTTTTCTATTCTATGCATGCAAAGTAAGCCTAGATTTCTTTTCTCTTTTTTTCTGACCCCCGCCAAACCACCTTCATTAGGTTTAAATTAAGAATGGTCCTATGGGGAAATGCCCTCATTTCACAGTCTTTCATTGCTCTGTTTCTATTCTTCCTCAACTTAATAACTGAGCTCTCCAGTGTTTATGTATTCCCGTGAAGTAACTTGGTTATTTTGTACACACGCAAACACACACATAATCACATGTGTGTACACATGCACACCCCCTTTGACATTAGCTCCTTTTTCAACGAAACAAATTAGAATCATGTCAAATTTAAACTCACATATATTTCCATAAAAAATTTCAAAATGAATATGTCATTCTGGGTTCAAAAAAAATGAAGAAAATGGTTTAAGTGATAGAAAAATATCTATAGCTCCCCAGAGGCTGAAATATTATGATAATGACTTTCATAATTCAAATGAATAAATAATTACTAGGTATCGATAGGAAAGATTTACAATTTGCTAAACTAAACAAAAAAAAAGTGGCAATCAGCATAAGAAAATGTACCCTTTTGGAGTTGAGGTAAATTAATTTTGATACAGAAATGTCATTATGTTGTCATATTTCCACTCTACCACTTATTCAAACACATCCATTTTTCCTTCCTAATGTTTTATTGCTAAGATAATTGAACTTTGCCGTTTTTATCTCAAGCTTATATCACTTAAAAATCTCTATGTGCATTATTACAATGAAAGGGCAAAGGTAGGGATAGGACTTATTTAGCTCTCATGGTTTATGATTGCACTGGAGCTCGCAATTGATTATAGCTTTCTAACTTCTCTTTTCCTACTCATTACCCTCTTCATTTTATAGCAGTATTTCTAGCTCTTAGACTATCTTTATTTAGGAGGCACAAAAGGAAAAGACCAAGAAGAGTTTGAAAAATAATATATTTTTGTTTTGATGTTTCAGTTTAATGCAGGTTTGAAAATGCAGAACTGTCTAAGGTATACTAAATATTCATTAGGCAGTTTAGCTTTTACTAAGTTCTAAATGAAAATGACCCAGCAAAATCAAATTGAAATTTCATAGAGCACTTTTCAAGTATGGTTCTAAAACATACATTAAACAAAATGCATTCATTTGAATGCAAGTCTCTCGCTCTTTCTCTAGAATATATACACACCCTAGGGTCTATTATGCTTTCAGTTCAATGCCTCCAAAATGTGTGTGGTGTGGATCAAATAAATAGTTCAACAGCTTTCATAAGCAAACAATCTTATGGTCTGGTACATCAACAAACCTCTTGCGCTATTTCGTTATGCTTCCCCACTTACAAAGGTTAAGGCAAATTTCATTTGAATTCAAGCAAAATATTCTGCGTTATTTTCTACATAGACAAATCTGTTCAGAAAGTGCCCATCGGAATACACCCATGTGACAGCAACAGTCCTTTATGGACTTGTAGAATCATAGCAAACTGTGCTCACTTGTAGAAAGCGGACTTGCCACTGGCCAGCCCCAGAGCCATAGCAGGTAGAGGAGAAAGGCCCTAGAAATCACGTGCCCAGCTCTCCAATTTTAAAAAAGGTAAAATTTAGCATATATTCAAAGTAGACTATTATGTCATTTAAATTATATCTTCTTTACTTTTGATAATATTCCTCATCTTGTTGCATGCTTTATTTGATATTAATATACATACTCTCGCTTTCTTATGCTTACAGGCTTCGTGGTGTATATTTTTGTACCCTTTACTTTCAGTCTACTTGTGTGTTTACATTCAAAATGCATTCATTTTATAGAACCTGTAAATGGATCTTGCTTTTTGATCTGCTGTGACAATCTCTGCCTTTTAACTGCGGTGTTCGTCCATATGGACTTAATGTAATTATTTTATTTTTGTTGTTATTTTTCCATCTGTTTTTTACCAAAGCTTTTGTTCCTCTTTCCACCTGCTTTTAGTTGAATAAAAGATTTTTTAAATAAAAATTTTATTTTAGAACAGTTTTACATTTAGAAAAAAATTGTGAAGATAATTCAGAGTTCTCATATACCAAATACCCAGTTTTCCCTATTTTTTAAAAAGGTTTATTCTCATTTGAGGACATGTTCATTAATATTTAGAGAGAAGGGAAGGAAGAGAGAGAAATGTCGATATGAAAGAGAAATATTGATCCGCTGCATCCCGCACATGCCCTGGCCCCACCCAGGGATTGAACCCACAACTTAGACATGTGCCCTGACCAGGAATCAAACCAGTGACCTTTCAGTGTATGGGATGATTCTCCAAACAACTGAGCCACACTGGCCAGGGCCAGTTTTCCCTATTATTAGCATCTAACATAAGCATGGTACATTTATTAATGAGCCAGTAATTATTGGTACATTATTACTAATTAAAGCCCTACTTTACTCAGATTTCCATAGTATTTACCTACTGTCTTTTGTCTGTTCCAGCATCTCCTCCGGGATACAATATTACATTTAGCCATCATGTCTCCTTAAGCTCTTCTAGTTGTGACAGTTTCTCAGACTTTCCTCACCTTCCATGACCTTGACAGTTTAGAGGAGTATTGGTCAGGTGTTCTGTAGAATGTTCCCAAATGGAGATTCATCTAATGCTTTACTCATAGTTAGAGCGGGCTTGCATATTTTGGAAGGCAGAGCACAAATGGAAAGTATCATTTCATTGCATATATCAAGGGTACATACTATCAGCATGACTCATTATTGTTGATGTTGCCCTTGATTTCTTGGTTGAGGAGTGTTTATCAGGTTTCTCTATCATTACGTTACTTTTCCTTTTACCTCCCATACTCTACTGTTTTAAGGAAACTCACTATGTGCAGCCCATTCTTAAGGAGTTGGGAGTTATGCTCCCCTCCTTGAAAGCAGGCAATCTACATAAATTATTTGGATTTTTTCCTGCTCAGGAGATGTTTTTCTTTCCCATTTATTTATGTATACAATCATTTCTCTATATAATTATGGGCTCATTTACATTAATTTTAATACTTTGGGTTATCATTCATTACTACTGTATTTTATTGCTCAAACTGTTCCAGTTTTGGCCATTGGGAGAACTTGTGGTTGGTTCTTGTATCCCTTTGACACATTCCCATCATTGTGTGCACACACGTGTGTGTTTGTGAGTATGAGAGTGTGGTTAGCATTTCTTTGCTCTCTGGTACCACAAGATGTCCAGGATCATTTTTTGTTTTTCCTTTCCCAGTCCTAGAATCAGCTCTATCTCCAAGAAGCCCTGGTTCTTTTTATTAGGGAATAGTATTAGCAACCAAGATCTGGACCGTAGGTGTGCTCATTGCTACTGGGGTATCATTGCTTCTAGGCCCTGTTGACACAGGAGGGAAATGTGTGTAACTACATATACAAAGATGAACATGAGTTCATACTGATGTCTCCAACTCTAATCCATTACCACCCTGATCGTTCTGACCTTTTCTCCTGCTTTGTGTCCCCTCCTACTCAAACAGTGAAAACCCTGGATCCCTCTCTGTCAACCAGTTACGTAATTGTTCAGTTCCAGTTTACGTGTTTAACAATATCAGAATTATTTACCCAGAAAGAAATTTATCAACTAGAATATAGTGCTTATGTACAGATTCTTTTGCTTTTTGTCTTAAACAATCCAGTCATTTCCAAAGTTACTTAGGTCAGCAACTTTTTCCCATACTCCCTGTAGTGAAGTTGTTTTAAACATGTGTGATAAAAAGATATATCATTTTTTGTCACATTTCTGCATTTCGTACTGAGATCCCACAATGTTCTCAGTGATTTTTTAAAATGTTTGTATATATTAAAATTTACTCTTTGTGTTGTAAAGGTCTGTAGGTTTTGACAAAGGCAAGGTGACCATGGACTTATCATTACAATATTATACAGAAAAATTTCACTGCCCTAAAATATCGTTGCCCTGTATTTCACCTATTTAAATTTTCTTCCTCCCCAAAACTCTTGGCAGCCACTGATCCTGTAAGGTTTGCATTTTCCAGCATCCACAATTGGAATCATGAAGAATGTAACCATTTCAGACTGGTTTATTTTATGTAGCAATGTGCACTTAACTGTGTCTTTTCATGCTTTATGATTTATTTCTTTTTTATCATGGAATAATAATCTATAGTATGGATATACCACAGTCCGTATAGCTTTTCACCTATTGAAGGACATCTGGTGTGCTGCTAGTTTTTAGTGATTACAAGTAAAGTTGCTATAAACATTCACGTGCAGGTTTTTATATAGACATATTCTCGGGTCAGTTTAGTAAATAAATAATACAATTACTAAATTGTATGATACCATTATGTTTAGCATGGAAAGGAACTGCCAATGAACTTCCAAAGTGTCAATACTAATTAGTATCCTTACCATCAAGAATGAGAGTTCCTGTGGTTCATCCTTGCCAGCAATTGTTATTGTCAGATTTGAGTTGTTTTGTTTGGGTGATTTTTTTGTTCTTTTAATAGAGGTGTAGCAATATCTCCTTACAGTCTTAATTTGTATTTCTTTTTTTTTAAATTTTATTTATTTATTTTAGAGAGGGGAAGGGAGGGAGAAAGAGAGGAAGAGAAATATCAATGTGTGGTTGCCTCTTCCATGCTGCCTTCCAGGGAGGGACCTGGCCCACAGCCCAGGCATGTGCCCTGACCGGGAATTGAACTGGTGACCCTTTGGTTCACAGGCCGGAGCTCAATCCACTGAGCCACACCAGCTAGAGCTAGTTTGTATTTCTTCAATGCCAGATAATGTTGAGCATATGTCATCTGTTTATTTGATATTTGTATATCTTCTTTGATGAGGTGTCTGCTCAGATATTTGCCCATTTTTAATTGGGTTTCTGTTTTCTTATTGTTGAGTTTAAGAGTTCTTCACGTATTTTGGGTACGAGTCCTTTATCAGATAGGTGTTTGAAAATATATTCTCTCAGATCATAGCTTATCTTCTCATTCTCTTGACAGTATCTTTTGCAGTGCAGAAGTTTCTAACTTTAACTAATTACAAGTTACCAGTGCTTTCTTTCATGACTCGTGCTATTCATATATCTAAAAACTCACCACCAAATCCAAGACTTTCTCTTTTTTTTTTTTCCAACTTTTAGAGTTTTGCATTTTACACTTAGGCTTGTGATCTATTTTAGCATTATTCTTGTAAAAGTTGTGAAATCTGTGCTAGATGCACTTTTTTGCATATGGACATCCAGTTGTTTCAGCACCATTTGTTGAGGAGACCATTTTTTTCCACTGAATTGCTGTGCTAACCAAAATAATGTCCCCCCTCCTAAAATGTTTACATCCTAATCCCCAGGACTTGTACTCATGTTAGTGTACATGGTAAAGGGGAATGAAGTTTGCAGATGGAGTCAAGATCACTACTCAGATGATCTTGAGATAGAAATGTCAGGCTGGGTTATCTAGGTGGGCCCACTGTCGTTACAAGGGCCCTGAAAAGTGGAAGAGGGAGGCAGAAGAGACAGAGAAGTTGTGATCATGGAAGCAGCGTTAGACTGAGGCAACATGAAAAAGACGTGACTGGCTATTCCTGCCTTTGAAGGTGGACTGCGCCTGAGCCAGGGAATGTGCGCCTCCAGGAGCTGAAACAGGCAAGTAAACGGAACCTGCCCTACAGTCTCCTGACAGGAGCTCAGCCCTAAAGACAACTTGATTTTAGCCCGGTGAGACTCATATCAGACTTCTGAACTCCAGAACTACAAGACGATCAGTTTGTATTGTGTAAACCACCAAGTTCATGGTAATTTATTATCACAGCAATAGAAAACTAATACAATTGCCTTTGGTTCTTTGCCAAAGATGAGTGACTATCTTTCTATGGGTCTATTTATGGATTCTCTATTCTTCTCAATTGATCTATGTGCCTATTATATCACCAATACCATGCTGTGTTGATTGCTATAGCTTTATAGTAAATCTTGAAATTGAATAGTATTCTTGGTTTTTGTTGTTGTTGTTGTCAGCTATTTTAGGTTTCTTGCCTTTCCATATATAAATTTTGGAATAAATTTGCTAATGTTATGAAATATCTTGCTGGGATTTTAATTAGAAGTGTACTGAAGATCAAGTTGGGAAGGCTTAACAATGCTGAGCCTTCCAATCCATGAGCACCGAATATCTTTCCATTTTTTAGGTCTCCTTTAATTTCTTTCATCAGAGTTTTGCAATTTTCTGCATATAAATTCTGTATATGTGTCACTGTATTAATACATAAGCATTTGATTTCTTTATTGTCATTTTTTTAAGTCTTCAAATTCCATTTGTTGCTAGTATATAGGAAAGCATTGACTTTTGTATAATAACCTTTGACACTAACCTTGTATCCTAAACTACTCACTTATTAGGTACATGAGGGGTTTTTTTGTTTGTTTTTTGGGCAATTTTGGGGGAGGATTCTCTACAAATATAATCATGTCATCTGAAAATAGAGGTCCTTTATTTCTTTCTAATCTATATATATTTTATTTCCTTTTCTTGTGTAATTGAACTCATTAGGTCTTCCAATATAATGTTGAATAGAAGTGGTAAGAAAGAGGATGCCCTTGACCTATTCCTAATTTTAGGGGTAAAGCATCTAGTTTATAACAATTAAATGTAATGTTAGTTGTATGAGTTTTTTGGTAGATGTTCTTGAGCAAGTTGAGAAGTTCTCTATTCCTAGTTTACTGAGACATATCATGCATGGGTGCTAAATTATGTTAAATGCTAATGCTTCTTCTGCATCAATTGACATAATCATGTGATTTTTCTTTTCTGTTGATGTAGTGAAGTACAGACTGACTTTCAAATCTTGAACTGGACTTGCATGCCTGGAAACAACCTATTTGATCATGGTATATGACTCATTTTATACATTGCTGAAATCTATTTGCTAGTATTTTGTTGACATTTTCCATCTATGTTCATGAGAGATATTGGTCTGTAACTTTCCTTTCCTGTAACATAGGCAACTGGCGTTGGTATTACATTAATTCTGGCCTCATACAACGAGTTTCGAAGCATTTGTCTGCTTCTACTTCTTGAAGAGAGTATGGAAAATTGGTCCAGTTTTATCCTTAAATGTTTGGTAGAATTCAACAATGAAACCATCTGGGTCTGGTGCTTTTATTTGAAAGAGAAAAGTTATGAATTATTAATTCAATTTTTTAAATAAATATATAGGCCTATTCAGATTATCTACTCTTTGTGTGGATTTTGGTAGTTTGTGTCTTTCAAAAATTGGTCCATTTCATCTAAGTTGACAAATTTGTGGGCACAGGCCTGGCCGACATGGCTCAGTTGGTGGGCATCATCCTGCAAAGCAAAAGGTCACCAGCTCCTTTCCCAGTCAGGGCACATGCCTGGGTGTGGCCTGGTCCCCAGGTTGGGGTGCGGTTGGAGCACATGCAAGAGGCAACTGATCGACGTTCTCCTCACACATTGATGTTTCTCTCCCTCTCTTTCTCCCTCCCTTTCTCTCTCCTAATAATAAATAAATAACATATTTTTTAAAATTGTGGACATAGAATTGTTTTTGGTATTCTTAATTATTATTTTAATGTCATAGGATCAGTAGTGATGACCCCCCACTTCATCTGATGTTGATAATTTGTGTCTTCTCTTTTTCTTTAATCTGGCTTAGAGGTTTATTAATTTTATTGATTCTTTCAAAGAACCAGATTTTGATTTTGTTAATTGTTTTACTCTTTAATTTCATTGATTTCTATTCCAATTTTTACTATTGTTTTTCTTCTGCCTGCTTTAGGCTGCAATAGCTATATATTTTTTTTTTTCCTAAAGTAGTTAGTGTGTGACTTTTTCTAAAACCAGCATTAACACATTAAAATTTTATTTTGAGCATTCAGTATATTACATTAATTTTAGCAAATGTATATATGTAGAACTATTCACATAATTTTATTTTATCCTGCTATATATCTCCTTATATGATTTTTTTTCTTAACTTTCTTTAGATAGATTTTTTCCTCATTTTGTTTCCTACTTACTATTTAGGATTTCTACTTTATATTTATATTTTGTAGTTCTTACTTTAGGATGTTAAATTTACATACATTTACATACATTTAATTTACATCCATAATATATTATAGTCTAAAGTTAATCAGTATTTCTGTTGTCCTCCTGCGCAATTCCAGAAGCCAGAGCATTTTATTCCAGCCGCCTCTCTCACAGTAAAGGCTATTGTTGGAAATTTTAATTCTACCTTTTTTATTGCTTATATATTTGCTGTATTGTTGTTATTTTTTATATAGTTGGTGCTGATTTAGATTTACTCCCATATCTATTAGTTTTATTGCTGTTTATTTTTTTTAATCTGGGATCACTTTTTTTTCTTTTTTGCCTGAAGTTGTATCTTTTAGGATATTACTTGAAGATAGGTTGCTGGTAAAATCTTTCAGGTTTTTTTCTGAGATATATCTTTATTTTACCTTATTTTTATTTGTGTTTATTCTTGGATGATATTTTGCTGGCTATAGGAGCATAGGTTGGCAACTGTTTTCTTTCACACCATTAAAGATCATCTCTTGCCTTCTGTTTTCCATTTTTACTGTTGAGGAATCAGATGTCAGTCTCATTCAGGAGTCAGCAAATCTGAATCATTATCCATTTTTTTTTTATTTTTTGAAATAAAATTGTATTGGAACACAGCCTATGCTTATTCATTTACAAATTTTCTATGGCTGCTTTTACTACAATGGCAGAATTGAATATTTACGATGGAGACCAGACAGTCCTCAAAACCTGAAATATTTACTCTCTGTCCCTTTATAGCAATAGTTCACTGACTCCTGGGCTATTATTGCTTCTATTACCATAATAAGTCTTTTAAAATAATATCTCTGCAATTTACTGCTCTGCAGTTTCAATAGGACTTGTCTAGGTATGGAATTATTATGTTTGTAATTGTGGAGACTTCTTGAAGGTATGGATTATGTTAATTATGGGTTTTGAAAATTTTCAAGTCTCGCCTCTGCTACCTCCTCCTTCTTTTCCATTTTTTAGAAGAAAAATTGTCTCACTCTATGCTCCACATCCCTAATATCACTTCTATATATGTTCCATGTCTTTGTCTCTTCATTCTCAATTGCAAATGATCTCTCACATTTACCTTCCAGTTTACTTTCTATTTTTCTAATTCAGTCTGTTGTGTAGTTAGTACAATCCACTGAAATTTTAATTTAATTACTATAATTTTTATTTCTACAAATTGTATGTTTTTTTTCAAAGATGCTTCTTATTTTATGTTTTCTCTGTTCATATTTTCAAGCTACTCTATTATTTCTTAAACATATTAAGCATGGGTTTTTCATAGTTGGTACTTGATAATTCATGTATCTGCATTCTTCACAGGATTTTTTTTTCCAGTTCGTTATCTCATGTAGAGCCTTAGCTATCAGAGTTTTGTAAGACTTGTGATAAAGGTAAATTCCTCCAAAAAGTGTCTACTGTTGCTTCGCTCAGGTGTTTGGGGGCATGACCAGTCCAGGACCACTTGAAACCACAGTCTTATCCATTTCAGGGTATTTGGAAAACTGAGCCAATGTAAATTGATGTATAGCCTCTGAGGGTAGGCATTTGTTTAACGGTTGTCAAGGGAGAATTTTTTCTCTTCTATTGAACACAGTGGTTTAAGGCAGGGTGGGATGGGGGTCAGGGAGGAGGAGTCTGGTTTGTTTCTAACTCCCCTTACCCTTCTATACAGTAGCTCTTCTGGGATCCTGACTTTAATAAATTTTTGATTTGACTGTAGTCATCTTATTAATGTACTTAAGGAGATAGAAAAAATTATTGAACATTCTTAGTTGTTTTCAGCAAAAACGAAGTTAGGAGACCTGTCTGCAATATTCAAGTTTAATACTCAAGTCAAAGGAAGGCAAGTTACTTGAGGCCACACAGTTCTGATTGCCCAGAATAAAAAATTTTATTGTTGAACAGCAAATTTTTAAAAAGATATTCTTTAAAAGAAAAAAGTTTCTAAAAATTCTTTTTAATAAATTAAAAATTCAGAAAATAATAATGACTGGAATAAAAGCAAATATCCATCAATATTCCATAAGGTAGATTGGTTATTAAATATTTAAATTGTGCATTTCAAGCCAAAAAATACTGTTATTTGATTAAAGATTTTAATCAACTTAACCTCAACAATGCATTTAGATTCGCATCCTACTTGACATACTGAATACTTGCAATTTAGCCAGAAAAAAATTTTTAAGCAAAAATTAACATGGCATTAATAAGTAGTATTTATACAATTGTGCATCATTGTATTGTTTTGATCACCTGTTAAATGTTAATGTTCAATGATATAGATTTGTTCCTTGAAACCAAAATAAACCTTGAGTTATTAATCATTGAAAAAAAGAAAGATTTTAATCAGATTCAAGGCCATTTCCACCTCAAATCAGTGTGCCTCTGACAAAAGTCTTTGTTTCATTTAAAATTTTCCCACTGCCCTACTTCCTAAACACCAAGGGAATCCCAGCTGCTATCCTGGTATTTAAGCCCAAATCTTTGGCATTATCTTTACTTTCAAATCTTTCTTCTTCCACACGGACTCATTTATCAACTTGAGCAGCTTTCTGTGCTCTGTCAATCCCTTGTTGGGGCCTGGTTACTTCCTGATTAGAATATTATCAATCATCAATCTGATTCTGGCTTTCTAGTCTCTGTCGTCTACCTATGAAGTTTGTAACCTTTCATAAAGCACACTAACTAAACACACAATTCATCTGTATGTTTTATGTGGGCATCTTTCCATATAAATAGTTTTAAAAAGTCTGGATAGTGGTGCCTCTAGAAGAAGAGGATTCTAAAACTGGGGGCAAGGGGGTAGAAAATTTAGCTTTATATGTAAAGAAATGTACCATTGGGCAATGAAAATTAAAATATAAAGAAAATACTTGTGTTTACAGTCATAGCAATACCTCTACACTTTTTGTCTTTGTAGTGACTCTACTTCACCCCCATATATTTTGGGTTTTTCTACAGTTCCCCTCTAACGTTTAGTCCTTGAAGTTTGTAACCTGGTTCACAGGTCAGAACTCCCCTGTCCCTGGTTTTTCATGCCATCTATATTCTGGCTCACAGCAGAGAATCACTCATTCAAGATGCATTCTCTTTACTCACCTGTCAGGGTGAGAGATTGAATACAATATTTTAAACAGGTTTCCCATTATTCTCCTTTTACAAATAATTTTCTAAATGTTGTCCTGAAAACTTTTACACACCTTACCTTTCTTTCCTCTCGCTGGTTAGTATTTTCTACTCAGAACCTTCTCCTCTACATGGTCTAGAATCCCAACATTTTCAATCGTTAATCTTCACCTTATGGCCTCTCGACCCAAATCCTGACTGTACTGGTGGTTGTCCTTGCAACTGTATCCATTTTCCAACAGCCATCAGAGTTATCCAGAACAAAATTCAGAAAGACACAGAAATGGAGAATGCCAAAATAAGGTTAGGAGACAGAGAAGATAGAGTGAGAGAGTTCAACACACGAGGTTGTATAGGAAGACAATAGAGAGGACTGGGGAGACAAAACATTCGCAGAGATAATCAACGTAAGAGACATGGGTCCTCACACTCAGGACACATCCCCCCAAAGGTGAAACAAAAATAAACACACTTAATATATTACAATGAAACCAAAGAAAGCCATAGCCAAAGAGAAATT
Organism: Micronycteris hirsuta; assembly: GCA_004026765.1. NCBI lineage: Eukaryota > Metazoa > Chordata > Mammalia > Chiroptera > Phyllostomidae > Micronycteris > Micronycteris hirsuta. The sequence goes on along the minus strand of PVJI01015449.1, from coordinate 5,447 downwards.
TTAAGTGTAGCCAGAGAGAAAAGACAGAATATCTAATGAGGGATAATCAAATAGATTGCTGATTTTTAAATGAGAAACAGTGGAATATCTCTCATATGCTGAGAGAAGCTGTCAACCTTGAATTGTATGTACCCAGTGGAATGTTTTCAGAATAAATACAAAATAAAGGCAAACAAAAAACTCAGTGTTCCATAAACAGACCCTCAGTAAACTACCTTTTGAAGTAGTTTACTTCAGAAAGAAGAAAAACAATTCTAGAAGACAGTTTGAGATTCAAGAATTGTTAGCAGTAAAAATTATTATTAATATACAAGTGAATTTAAACAAACTGATTGTATAAAACAATAATATTGTATTAGTTTCCTATTGCTACCATAACAAATTGCCATAAATATAATATCTAAAACAAACAAAAAACAAAAAAACCCTGTCTTGGCCAGTGTAGTTCACTTGGTTGGATCCTCATCCCTTAAACCGAAAGGTCGAAGGTTCAACCCCCGGTTGGGTCACATGTCCACCTTGTGGTGTGGTCTCTGTTAGCATATGAGAGGCAACCGATTGATGTTTCTTTCTCATGTCAATGTTTCTCTCTCTCTCTCTCTCTCTGCTCTCTCTCTAAAATCAATAAGCATGTCCTTGGATAAGGATTTTTTTTAATGTATTAAAAAATATAAGAAGCCCAACAAGAAGTTCTCTTTCTTTGGAACTTGGAGCTTGGAGGTTATAAGCCTGAAGATGCTGGTGACTATCATCCCTTCATTTATTCATTAATTCAATATTTATTAAGCATTTACTCTGTTAAACCAGGTACCTGTCTGTGTTCTGGAGATAAAATAAAATAAGGAATAGGATAAACTTCATCCTTACTTGTGTGTGCTTACACCCTAAAGTGAAAGATAAATATAAAAATAAATAAAATAAAAGTAAATATGCTAATCTCCAATATTAAGTTTCAAAAAGAAACAAGAACAGAACAGCAAAATAAAGAATGCCTGGGAACTTCCAAGATTAAGAGTGGGAGGTCAGGTTAAGTGCTACTTTAGATAAGGTGATCCAATTGTGTCACTTGTGGGAAGAGACTTTTGAGTTAAAATTTAGATAAGGAGACGGAAGAGTAAGTGTTCTGGGCAGAGAAAGTAGCCTGGGCAAAGCTTCCGACTTGGGTTAACGCTTGGCCTACACAAAGCGCGAAAGCAGATTACTGGGACAGGAGATGCGTGGATGATGGCAAAGATGACAGGAGAGGAGGAATTATCCGTTCATGTTTTTGTATTGTTTCAAAATATTTTATGTCCTGTGATGGTTCATTTTTCATGTCAACTTGACAGGGCCAAGGGGGTGCCCAGATATTTGGTTAAACATTATCCTGGGTGTGTCTGTGACGGTATTTCTGAATGTGATTAGCACCTGAATCAATAGACAGAGTACAGCAAACTGCCCTCCCCCAGGTGGGCCTCATCCAATCCCTTTAAACCAGGCCTGAATAGAACAGAAGTGATCTAGGGAACTTGCTCTCCACGCCTGACTGTCTCTGAGCTGGGACATTGGTCTTCTCCTGCTTTCTGGCTCAGACTCAGACTCCAGTACACCACTGGCTGCCCTATTTCTGAGGCCTCCTGTCTTGGACTGGAACCAGGCCAGCCCCTGGGTCTTCAGCCTGTCGACTACAGGCCTGGGCATTTAGCCTCCATAATCACAGGAGCCAGCTCCTCATAATAAATCTCTTTATGTGTTTATCCTATTGGTTCTATTTCTCTAAAGAACCCTGACTCTTACAGACACTCATGAATTACTTTTGTATTTTGAAAAATGTTATATTTTAAAACTATAAGAAATATACTTTATGCTAAAAGTAAGGAATACACAAATATTGAAAAAGTTATACGGACAAGCAATTTGATTTTGGTTTCCTCATTTTCCGATAACGATGTTACTAGTCCCCACCTCACGGAGTATTATCAGGGTTAGACAACAAGTGTGCTTAGACAGTGATTGGTATAACAGTGCCAGGCATCTATTGTCATTGCCAAAGAAGAGAATCAGTAACTGAATCCAGTTGCTTCCTGATAGGAAGGAGAGTTTGCAAAAGCAACCAAGAAAGGGTGAACAGAGAGGAAGCATAAAATTTAGGAGGGGGGGCGGTGAATAGCATTACAAAATCTAAGAAAAAGGAAAATGCTGAAAAAGAAGTGGTCAGAAATTTTAAATGTTGCCAAGAATACCCAGGAACATATTACAACTAAACTCTGTATACCCTCCTCTCTTGGCATTCAACATTTCTTTCTCCAGTGGCAGGAACGAGCTCCCTTTGCTGTGCTGGCTTGCTCTTGTAGATATTTTAAGTCCTAATTATTTACATAATATCTGAGTATTATTTTTCTCTATCAGGTGGTTTTCTCAACCAGACTCTAATAAAGCTAGAACTATATATTTTTTTTTCAAAGAATGAACTTTTTACTTTCTACTCCCTTGCCTCTTTTTGAACACACACACCATGCACACACGCAAACTTAATGTGCACACAGGAGACCGTCAACAAGGATATGACTGACAAATGATAGTGAAGACAGAGGAACAAACTTTCAAAAATTAATTTTAAACATAAACTATCCTTTGCAAACTTTTTTACAAATGCTTTATCTAAGAGCATTCAAACTTGTATGCTTCTCTCAAGAGCTTTGCTTGATAAGTTTTACATTGTATAGTTGTCACAGAAAATAATAAAACAAACACTATCTTTTTGGCATGTAGTGTGAGTTTATCTCTTAATCTACCAACAGGATATCTTTAGATACTACCTTAAAGGACATTTTTGTTTAGTTAACTTTCACTGTTTACTTCTGTTAACTAATTTAATAAATGAAATAAGGTGTTTCCCATTCTTCTTTTTCTGCTTTATTCAGTTACTTTAGTAACTACTATCCAGATGAGTACAAATAAGTGAGACTCTTTTATTTTGAAATAGATCATCTTTATGGTTGCAGGCACTGTCAAAGTTTTATAAAAGTTTGGCATATAGCCCATCATATCTATGATGAGTGTTTTTCGTTTTAAATCCCCCAAAAGCAACAATTAAATTTTATATGATGAAGTAAATCATTTCCATTGCAATGTCTTTCTTGTTTCTTTAAAGAAACTCAGAAATAAGCTTTCATAGTAAAAAAAATCCCAGTCTTTAAAAATATTGCAATATAGATTTATGCATGATGGATACAGACAATAAATGATAAGTGATGAAAATAAATATTCATTGTGTTATTATAAAGTGAGTAATTGTATATCTTGAAGTATTCATCTTGGCCTTAATTTGAAGGACTCAATTTCCATTGATGATTCTGCTTCTTATTCCTCTGAGAAAACAGAAGCAGTTTATATGCATCTACCATCAAAACAGCAAACCATCTAAATCCACATTTATATTCTGATTTTCCTGCTATTCCTAGAGATTAGGAGCCCTATCGCCTATCTAACTAAGGCCGGTGTCTCCCTGGACCCTGTCCCCTCATATCTACTCAAATGCATCTGAAATTGTCACCTTTGTCTCATTTGCCATCTATTTTGCCTTCTCTACTGGTCATCAAGAAAGCAGCTCTTTGAACTCAATTCTCCTTCCATCTACTTCTCTCTTTCTCTGCTTTCTTAGCAAAAGTTCACCTACTGAGACTCATGTACACTCACTGTGTCCAGTTCTTTTTCTATTGCCTGTGAACGTACCATGGACTGTTTTCTTTTCTTTTTTCCTACTACTCTTGCCGTCAGATCTAGTCAAGGTCACGAATGACTTTCACATTGCCATATTCAATGGTTAATTCTGATCCTCATATTAGTTTGTTCTATCAGCATCCACAGACACAGAGAATAGTTCTTGAAATACGTAGTTACTTAAGACTCGTAAGAGTGGAGCCTTGATGGTTTTCTACCTCACAAGCCACTCCTCAGTTTCCTATTCTGATATGTCCAATCTTGAAACATGTGTGTTCCTCAGAGCCAACTCACAATCTCTACGATCTCATCCAGTTGCGTGACTTTTGGTATCGTCTATCATTGATGGCTTACACATTTGTATTTCTAATTCAGGCTTGTCCCTTGTGCTCTAAATTTGAATATCCAGCCATATCCACCATCTCCATTTTCACCATCTCCATTATTCACCATCTCCATTTGCATTTCCAATAGCCATCTTAAAGTTAATCAAAAACCAAAATCTTGATTGGTCTCTCAGAACTTCTTCCTTTCTTTTTTGCCTCAACAAATTGAACCTCCTTTCTTCCAGTTGCTCAGACCAAGAAACTTGATAATACATCCTATCTATCCATGATTCCTGAAAAATCTACCTTAAGAAATATGTCTAAAATCTAATCACTTCTCATCTAATACTACTCCATCATACAAGCCACCATCAACTCTATCTACCTTATTCTACTTTATTTTTCTTTGGAATATTTATAGATACCTAATGTTGTTGTTGTTGTTGTTGTTGTTGTTGTTGTTTTTGTTTTTTTATTTTTAGATTTTACTTATTTTTAGAGGGGGGGAGAAATAGAGAGAGAGAAACACCAATGTGTGGTTGCCTCTCACATGGCCCCCACTGGGGACCTGGCCCACAACCCAGGCATGTGCCCTGACTGGGAATCAAACCTGCGACCCTTTGGTTCGCAGCCTGCGCTCAATCCACTGAGCTATGCCAGCCAGGGCTATAGATACCTAATGTTATAGATTGAATTGTGGTCCCTAAAAAGATATTTTGAAGTCTTAACTCCCAGTACTGCAGAACATGACTTTATTTGGACATAGGCTTATTGCAGATGTAACTATTTAAGACAAGGTCACACTGGAAGAGATGGGCTCTTAATCTGTTATGAATGGTTTCCTTATATGCCAATGGCCACGTGAAGATAACACAGATTCAGGAGAATGCCATGAACTGAGAGAGTGGAGTTATACTGTCAGAAGCCAAGGAACGCCTAGAACTATCAGAAGCTGGAAAAGGCAAGGAAAAGACTTTGGAGAAAGCATGGACTTGCCCACACCTTGATTTTGGACTTCTAGCCTCTAAAACTGTGACAGAATAAATGTGTTGCTTTAAGCCACAAAAGTTATAATACTTTTTAATAGAGGCCTTAGGAAACTGATACACCTAGAACACTTGAATTTATTTTATATGTTTATTTATGTATTTGTTCATTGTTTTTCTATTCCAAGTAAATTGTGAGTTTCCTGATGACTACAATTTTGTCAGTTTTTTTCATTGCCATAGTACCTTACCTAAAAGAGTGAGTGGTTATTGTAATGAGTATAACCTCAGAGAATAGGTCTTAGATTACATTCTATTCAGTTAGGTACAGTGACCTTCAAATTTGCTGTATTTTAAAGTTTGCTTGCATTTTGAAAGAAAAAAATAGTCAAAGTAACTGGTGTAATAATGAAGAAACAAGAATTAAAAAAAA